>CM076095.1:31216483-31447478 GCA_038088585.1 Chrysina gloriosa | reverse complement strand
ACCAGTATAATTTACTATTGATGTTTCAATATGTGAAACATATAAATATGTACAGCAGGTAAGCGGTAAATCTTGACATACATATAATTGACATTTAACGACTACTGTCAAAATACATTTTGTTTTAACGTGTTATGGAAAGGTGCAGATTAGATAAGTCAATCCTTAACACCCCCAGATATTCTGGACCTTCCCATAATATGTCATTCCTAAGCGGTCTCTTAAATCTTCAAATTTACTTAAGGGTAACGGCTTTGTTAAAACGTCAGCAATTTGATCAGAACTTGATACAAATTTTAAGTCAATATCATTGTTTTCATATTTTTCTCTAACAAAGTTGTAGCGCACATCGATATGCTTTGTGCGCTTGTGATATACAGGATTTTTAATGAGTTTTATTGCGCTTTGATTATCACAGCACAGATATAAATTGTCACAGTTTTCGTTTAGTTCACTCAAAAGTTGCTTCAACCACATGGCTTCTTTAGTTGCTTCTGATGCAGCTACAAATTCGGCTTCAGTCGTTGACAACGCCACAGATTGTTGACGTCGACAGTTCCACGTAATGGCACCGTTGCACATTTTAAACATATATCCAGTTGTTGATCTTCTAGTGTCGGGATCATTTGCGTAGTCTGAGTCAGAGTAGCCAATTAAAGTATCCCCGTTGTAACAGTATCGTATTCCGAGTCTTGAAGTTGATTTCAGATACTTCATTATGCGTTTCACGGCATTCCAATGACACATGTTCGGGCCGTTTTGAAATCTGCTCACAACGTTTGTCGCGTATGCTATGTCAGGACGCGCTGTGATTGTTGCAAAGATTAACGAACCTACAGCTTCTCTATATGGAACATTATCGTTGCATTTTCGTGAATCGGCAAAAGATATTGTCATTTGACAATCCGCTGGGGTACTGGACGGATTAGCATCTTCAAGTTTGAAGCGTTGAATAATTCTGTTTATAAAGCTATTTACATGAACGAATATGGATTTGTCTTTTTCATTTCTTTCAATTTCAAGTCCTACAAACTGGTTAGGTTCAGTGACAGTCACTTCAAACGTTTGTTTCATTTTGTCAACAATTTTTCTTAAAACGTCGTTGTTCTTGGTCATGATAAGACCGTCATCTACGTATAATACAAGTATAACTGGATCACCGTTAATATTTCCTGTAAAAACGCACTTGTCAGCTTGGCATTGTTTGAGACCAAGGGTATATAGAAAACCAGTGAATTTACTATTCCAACATCTAGGTGCTTGCTTCAATCCATACAGAGCTTTTCTTAGCTTGCATACCATATTTGGTGGTATTACAGCACCAAGTGGTGGATCCATGTAGATAGTTTCATTTAATTCTCCATGTAAGAAAGCGGTTTTCACGTCGAATTGAAGAATTTGGTAGTCATTTTTCACTGCAATTGCGAGAAGGATTCTGATAGTGTCATATCTAGTAGTGGGAGCAAAAGTTTCAGTATAATCCACTCCTTTGGTTTGTGCAAATCGCTTGGCACATAATCTTGCTTTGTACCTATTGATTTCACCATTGGGAGATCGTTTTACCTTAAATACCCATTTTGAACGTACTGCTCTTCTATCTGCCGGTAATGGTTTTAATTCCCATGTCTTATTCTTTTCTAATGCTTCTAGCTCTTCTTTAATCGCTTCTTTCCACTTAATAACGTCTGCGCTGTTCATTTTTCTTCTGTTTTTCGTTTTCTTAACTTCTTCGTATCTTACTCACTTCCTGCTTTGCAACACTTAACCTTACTTTTACTTTTCTTCTTATACTCCTGTTATGCTCGAACTACTACGTGTTCTGGGCCCATAACCTTTTAGGGTTTTGTATTGAATAAATCAATATAGTACCAGTATAATTTACTATTGATGTTTTAATATGTGAAACATATAAATATGTACAGCAGGTAAGCGGTAAATCTTGACATATGTACATATAATTGACATTTAACGACTACTGTCAAAATACATTTTGTTTTAACGTGTTATGGAAAGGTGCAGACTAGATAAGTCAATTCTTAACAGGGAGAGGGGGGGAGATGACGTTTCGGTTCTCGGAATACGCATTCCGTTCGATTTCGATCCGAACAACGGCTTTCCTTAACAGTTAATTTTCGACAAAGTCGAATGCCTTTAAATTATAATTCCATACGAGACCAATCGGAATCTCGTGAAACGCAACCGCTTATACAATAAACAACCCGATCTGTTCCAGTTACATTCGCATTGAGCAATTTTATGTTAATCCCACCGCAGTAAATTTCACTCGCGATCCGATAGAGCTAAAAGTGGAAAATTATCGAGGCATTCCATATCAGTGGGAGCGATTATTTCGATAATGAGCGTACACATATCGAAAACTTGGCGAAACATAAACGCGCAAAAAATGAATTCGTCATTTTCAGATCGATAGCCCCCGGGACGAGACGAACCCGTTTTATCTGAGTCAAGGCGACGCGACCACGCACGCGTTCGTAATTTTTGGATCTCCCTCGAATCAAGACGATGCGAGTAGCAACTTACAAAGAGCACAAGTCTTCATTTCGAACGAATCGCGAGTAAGTTTAGAAACCGATCGTAACGGTTAAGGACAAACTTCAAGAATCTCATCAAGGTAAACCTACAAATTTTCGGCACAAAAATCCTTGTTCCAAAAAAAAAAAAACGTTTCGTCAGTTCGTCGTCGATTTTACTATTTGTTGTTGAGGAGGAGTCGCGCCTGTACGTAGTAGGTACGAATACGACAAAACGTTCACGCACACGCGTCGAGTTGGAAACGAAATGCTTTCACTCGAACTCGCATAACGCTTACAAAATCGGTATTTCCCAAGGAGATATCGCGCGCTTCAGTTATGATTATGATCGTACGAGTTTTCCAGTCACGTAGATCCCATTGTAATATGTAAGTTTAAGCATCCCGAAATTTGCGAATCTCGCGAAATCGCTAAGAATTGCAAATTTCTCTCGGCCGCCAGTTGTCTACGATTAGATAAGTATAATAGGAATTTCGCATCGCAAATATGAAGAAAAAATCAGCGAACAAATGAATTTTGCGTTACTCTTACGTCATAGTACGGCAAACGCTCGATAACGTAAATACCCGATATTGGAAACATTGCGCTAACGCGAACGCAAAATTGGTAGTATATGGAACGCTCGATAACCTAAAAACATTATAAGTTCGATAACTCGATAACGTAAACAGATCTACGAAGATCGAATTTAATCGGGACGGATCGAGTGTCTCGTGCGATTCTCTTCGCAATTTTCCATCGTCTACGAATAACTTCGGGCGCGTTACAAGTTGTCTATGCCAAGCCCAGTTTGATCAATTCCCGAGTTACCCGATTATGTAGGGGAGTCCTCGATTTACGTAGAACAAATCCATATTTGAACTTAATTGTACGCAGTTTTGATTTTGCAAAAGTAGTCTTAATTACGACTTTGTTGGCTGAGGTTCGTTCTTTGATACACGATTATAGAACGTTATTTTGATTTATCGTCATCTTTAGTGTTTACAAAAGGTTGTTCGAATATTTTCTTGTATTTTTATTTTGACGTATGAAAGGTTTCTTGTTCTTAATAATTTGCTTGTTAACAATCACCTTCGCTAATGTAAACATTTCGATAATGCGAAACACTCTCGGTCTGAATTAGTTTACGTTAGCGAGCGTTTGCCGGATTTGGAAAACTATAATTTAACATCTTAATCAACTGATCGTGTGGTATATCATATCATGATCCGATATGCGATATCTCAATCAGCTGATCAGCACGCACATGATACTGTGACTTCAAAAACCAATCGATCGTCTCGGGCGTCATATTGTGATAACCCCGCATTAGCTGATCTTATCGTACGTCATGTTGTGATAACTCGAATCATCTAATCAGCTCGTACGCTGTGCTGTGGCTATCACCTGATCTGCACGTTGGTCATATTGTGATATCTGAACTGCAATGTACACCGTATTGTGATTAATAAATCATCTGATCGTCCCATGCGTCATATTGTGATACGCGAACTAGTTGATTGTCTTGCACCACATATTGTGCTACAAACGCCCAATTGTGATCCCTAAATCAACTGATCCTCTCCTCGTGACAACTTCAATCATATGATCGTCTCTTACGTTATATTGTGGCAAAAAGTTGATCGCGACGTAGGTCACATTCCCGACAGATGAATCAGCGTAAGCCACATTATGACATTGGAATCACAATATTGTGAGTTCTGAATCAACCGATTATCTCAGGCGTCATATTGTGATACCTGAATTCGTTGATTGTGTTGTACAATATGTGGGTGACAATCGGCTGATCGCCACAGACTTCATATTGTGATTCGCAGATCAACCCATCCTCTCGCACGCCATAACAACTTGAATCAGCTGATCATCTCGCACTCCATATCACGAGAATCGGCTAATCTCGACGCATGCCGTATTGCTACATCCGAATCAGCTGATTATCATGTGGGCCATATTGTGACTTCTGAATCAGGTGATCCGTCACGTACACCATATCGTGAGATTTGTATCAGCTGATCATCATGTTGATCGTATGGTGACATCCGAATCAGGCGATCGGCTGATACATGACGTACCTAATACTGTGACTTATAAATCAGTCGATCGTCTTGTACGTCATGTTTTGATATCGAAATCCGCTGATTCTCTCGGAAAATTCGAGGCGAAATGATTTACACCAACTGACTGTATTATCGGTCATATTGTAGCTCGCGAGATAGCTGATTGCCTCATGCGTCATATTGTGACTCCTGAGTTAGCTGATCGTTTCATGCGTCATATTGTGATTCCTGAGCTAGCTGATTGTCTTGCGTGATATATTATGACAGGCCGCTGATCGCCATATTGTGATTCTCAGATAGGCTGATGCTCTCAGGGGCCGTATTGTGATAAATTGAATCAGCTGTTCATCTCGTACGCTACACTATGGAAATCAGGTGGTCATGCTGTATGCCACAATCTGAAATCCGAATCTGCTGATCATCATGTAGGCCATACCGTGAAGTCTGAATTAGGTGATCCGTCACGTACACCATATTGTGACTTCTACATCAACTGATTGTCTTATGCGTCAAATTGTGACTCTTGAGCTAGCCGATTGTTTCATGTGACACATCGTGACATCTGAATACGGTGATCGTCATGATCAGCGTATTGTCACTTCGATATCAACTAATTGTCTCATGCGTCATATCATGACTCCTGAGTTAGCTGATTTTCTCATGCGTGAAATTGTGACCCCTGAGTTAACTGACTGTCTTGTACGATATACAACGACAGTTCGCTGATCCTCAGGTACGGGGTATTGTGATTCTCAGATAAGTTGATCCTCTCAAACGTCATACTGTGACAACTTGAATCAGCTGATCATCTCATACGCTATACTATGGCGATTAGGTGATCGCGACGTACGCTATATTTTGATATCTGAATGAGCTTATCGCCACGTGGGCCACATTGCAGAATCTGAATCAGGTGATTCGTCACGTACACCTCATTGCGACTTCTATATCCACTGATAGTTTCATGATTCCTGAGTTATCTGATTATTTCATGCGTCATATTGTGACTTCTGAGTTAGCTGATTATTTCATGAGTCATATTGTGCTTCCTTAGTTAGCTGACTGTTTTGCACGATGTATTGCGACAGTCTGCTGTTCGCCCGGTACGTCATATTGTGATTCTCTGCTAGGCTGATCCTCTCAAGCGTCATACTGTGACATTAAATCAGTTGACGATCACGACGTATATCACGATTCGAAATCCGAATCAGCTGATTCGTGGGGTTGTTGCAAGGGCCGCAAACGAACATTTTCGTGTTTTTCTCTGCTCTTCGTTACATCGCTCCACGCTTTCCCCGTTATTCATTCGAAAACTTTCGGAGTCGATTGCCTCATCCGATTTTTCCTCTTAAGACGTGTTAAGTACGAAAGTTCCAATCGACGCGATGATAATCCGGTTTCTTTCTCTCATCCATTAACGTCGGCATAACTTCACGGATGTCGACGTTCACGTCATTCACAATATCGTCGTCTTCGGCTCGACATTTTAATACCCAATTTGTCGATAATTCGCTACTTACACACATAATATACATATGTATGTCCAACAATGGTTGTCGTCACTGACATTGAACGTTTCCGAATTACTCAAGAGCGCTCGAAATGTTCGCCGCGTTTACACGTCCGCTTTCACTTCAATGACAATTGCGTCGAATTTCTAATTTTGTTTTGTTATTATCGACGCGTATGAGCGGTACGAGAACGGAGGATTTTCGTTTGAAGTTCGCCGGATTTTATGCGATTTCGGCCAGCTCCGACGATGTCCGCACGGCCATGATCGATCCTTTCGAGAGCGCTAGAACATGTTAAGTGTATTCTTGGAGTAGTTTATAATCCATTTACACCCAAAAAGTTGGGAAAAGAAAACTGACAGTAAAGTTATGTCCTGGTAGGACCCCGAAGGACTCCAAATTTTGCTGAATAAGTAACAAATAAAACCGCACGATTCCCGCACGAAAATCTACACCTTTGAAACGGATTGTTTTAAAGGAAAACACGGCAAGTACTGATGTGGTGCAAACGGCGATGGCGTACCGATATAAAGAACCTCGAAAATTCGAACCTGAATCTAAAACCAGCCTCAATGCATCTCGCAAAGGTTAAGTTGAAGTATACCAGAAAGTAAAGTCGAAATCTCTATCGCTGGTAAGAACAGTGGTACGTAAATAATTTATCTTGAAGTCTCCGAATTTTCAGGGGACGATCAGCTGATCAGAGTCAGCAAGTCGTCACAATACGGCATACGAGAGAATCAGCTGATCTAGGAATCAGAATATGACGCCAGTGCTGATCAGTTGACTGTCACAATATATCGTGATATATCACAATCAGCTAGTTCAGCTATCACAATATGACGCAATATGGTGTGCTAGCTAATGTCACAACATGGCGTACAAGAAAATCAGTTAATTTAGAAATCATTCACTGGCTTACTGGTGATCAGCTGGCTTATAAGGCACAATGTGGGGTGTTAGTCAGTCAACTGATGACGCATGGAACAAAACAAGATCAGTTCACCCAGATATCACACCATGTGGTACAAGAAAATCAGCTAATTCGGAAATCATTTATTGGTGTACTGGTGATCAGCTGATTCATAACTCACAATATGGCGTGCTAGCCAATCACCTGACGAGGGAAGCGATAAGATAAAATCAGCTGATTCAGATATCACAACATGTGGTACAAGAAAATCAGCTAATTCAGAAATCATTTATTGCCTTACTGGTGATCAGCTGATTTATAAGTCACAATATGGCGTGCTAGCCAATCAGCTGATGAGACAGGCCATAAAATAAAATCAGTTGATTCAGATATCACAACACGGCGTACAACAAAATCAGCTAATTTAGATCATTTGTTGGCGTACTAATGGTCAGCTGATTTATAACTCACAATATGGCGTGCTAGCCAATCAGCTGATGAGACAGGCCATAAAATAAAATCAGTTGATTCAGATATCACAACACGGCGTACAACAAAATCAGCTAATTCAGAAATTATTTATTGGCGCACTAGTGATCAGCTGATTTATAAGTCACAATATGGCATGCTAGTCAATCAGCTGATGAGACAGGCCATAAAATAAGATCAGTTGATTCAGATATCACAACACGGCGTACAACAATATCAGCTAATTTAGATCATTTGTTGGCGTTCTAATGGTCAGCTGATTTATAACTCTCAATATGGCGTGCTAGCCAATCACCTGACGACGGAAGCGATAAGATAAAATCAGCTGAATCAGATATCACATGTGGTACAAGAAAATCAGCTAATTCAGAAATCATTTATTGGCGCACTAGTGATCAGCTGATTTATAAGTCACAATATGGCATGCTAGTCAATCAGCTGATGAGACAGGCCATAAAATAAGATCAGTTGATTCAGATATCACAACACGGCGTACAACAAAATCAGCTAATTTAGATCATTTGTTGGCGTACTGATGGTCAGCTGATTTATAACTCACAATATGGCGTGCTAGCCAATCACCTGACGAGACATGCAACAAGACAAAATCAGTTGATTCAGATATCACAACATGCGGTACAAGAAAATCAGCTAATTAAGAAATCATTTATTGCCGTACTGGTGATCAGCTGATTTATAAATCACAATATGGCATGCTAGCCAATCAGCCGATAAGATAAAATCAGCTGATTCAGATATCACAACACGGCGTACCAGACAATTCCGGTCATTTATTGGCACACAGCTGTTAATTAAAATTTTGCCGCACTTCTGTAGCTCAAATTATAGCACAAAATTACTCAAGAATTCATATTTTCTAGACGGATCAATTTCACGATTGTGGGGTACTTGAAGGTACTATCTTGTTACCAAGTTATGATTCTTAGTAAGGATTCTTGTCTTACTTAAGTTGTTCCTTTTTGTTTCATTATTCACTTCGAATGGTATCATTAGCATTTTAACCACAATTTAATCGTTTCCGGAGTACCTGGAGGTACCATTTTACTATCGGTACTACCAATCACGGCAGAGATCTCGGCCTGATTGTTTGAAGTATTCACCTCAAACAATTCAAAACTCCAAGTGTCAATTTTCAAATTTTGGATGAAATTGTATCGCTACAGAGCGTACCTGAAGGTACCATCCTAATAGTAAAGTTGACCGCAGCCTCTCTTCGCCCCAAATTCTTCACGTCGTTCACACCAAATGGTATAGTAAGTTTTAACACTTTGGGCGTACGAATTGAAGCACCGACCGTGACGAAGAAATTTGTTTCCGTTTTTGTTTTAAATTTGTTTGAGTCGTTCATACATCAATCGATGTGATCGAAATTCTATCACTTTGGGAATATATCAAGGTACTATCTTAGTACCGTTACAATAAAGTCGCCGTAGACATTTCTCGGTTTACTTCGCCAAGTTGCCAAAATTCATCGATATCACTCAAAATTGCATTCCGCGGATTTCGAACGAAGTTTTATCGTCTCGGAAGTACCTCGAAGTACCGTCCCGATTGGTCGTCGTTTCGATATTTGAAGTTTTTCTCGTTAAATCGATCGATACCGCTTCGGGTTGTATTCCGTCGATTTCGAACGAAGTTTTATCGTCTCGGAAGTACCTCGAAGTACCGTCTCGATTAGTCCTCGTTTCGATATTTGAAAATTTTCTGGTAATTTCTAAATCAATCGATATCGTTTCGGGTTGTATTCCGCCGATTTAGAACGAAGTTTTATCGTCTCGGAAGTACCTGGAAGTACCGTCCCGATTGGCTCCCGTTTCGATATTTGAAAATTTTCTCATTAATTTCTAAATCGATGGATACCGCTTCGCGTTGTATTACGTCGATTTCGAACGAAGTTTTATCGTCTGGGAAGTACTTTGAAGTACCGTCTCCATTGGCCCTCGTTTCGATATTTGAAAATTTTCTCGTTATTTTCTAAATCGATGGATACCGCTTCGCGTTGTATTACGTCGATTTCGAACGAAGTTTTATCGTCTGGGAAGTACTTTGAAGTACCCTCTCCATTGGCCCTCGTTTCGATATTTGAAAATTTTCTCTTTATTTTCTAAATCGATGGATACCGCTTCGGATTGTATTCCGTCGATTTCGAACGAAGCTTTATCGTCTTGGAAGTACCGTCTTGATAGGTGTTTGTTTCGATATTTTAAAAAATTTCTCGTTGATTTCCAAATAGATCGATACCGTTTCGAGTTGTACTCCACCGATTTCCACCGAAGTTTATTCGTCTCGGAAGTACCCGGAAGTACTGTCCCGATAGGTGCCCGTTTCGATTTTACAATTTTTTACGTAATTTCTAAATCGGTCACTACCGTTTCCGGCCGTATTTATAGGATTCTAAACTTTATTGGTTTGGAAGTACTTCGATGTTGGTACCTTGTGGATTTTGGGTACTTCGAAAGTTGATCGTCGTCCCGTCACTGATTTTTCTTCAAACTCGACGATTTCTTATGTGTTTGGACCGTATTTTTCGCAATTATTACGACTTCTTTGCCGAACAAACGTTCGGAATGATATCCAAACAGATCGTGTTGACTCTTCCTAAACAACTCGTTTGCATAATTCGTACGGTACATATTTGAGCGCCCCAGATTTTATTTACCGGCGAAAATTTCACCTTCTACAAATATTTAACGACTGGTAAATTAATCGAAGGAACATTGAAGAAAAAAGGTCTAGCAGTAAATCAACGGGTTTGGAACTCGAAAGATGATTTAACAATTCTTTCTTCGTCCTAGAAAATTATGTCAGCTACAAACACGCCCGAAGAAGCGCGAGGGACGGTCAAATTACCGAAAGGTAATTTCGGCGTGCATCATTAGGCACCAATTTAGGCTATACAAAGACCGCTTTTTGGCCAAACATTTCACAACTTGCAAAAGTTCTTTTGCAAAATGCAATTACGTACGTCCGAAGAAAAAAATTGCTTTTGAATGGAACATTCGCTCCGACACACTTGCAATGGTAAAATCGGTACCTCATCAACGATTTCGACACTTCTTCGACGTTAATTGACCCGTTAGAAATCCGCCTAAACGATTCCGTTACGTAATCCTCTCTCGATACATCTCTCGAAAAAAAAAGGAAGAAAGAAACGAAATAATTGGTCGAAGAGGTTCATGATCGGACACACTAACATCTATTCGGCTCGCGCTCGTCGCCGTCCCAGAAAAACAAAATGTTAATTTTTAAAGGCAGGAGGTCTCTTCGAGACGGTAGTAGTAATAGTAATCGGTAGAATAACGTAATAGTGGTCGTGAGGCGATATGGAGGGAATTTCAAAATTACTTTCTCCGTCGTCGTTATATGGGCGAGCATATTAGTTGCAGTTGGGAGACGGTTAAGGTGCGAGGTGAGTGTATGTGTGTCCTCGAGGTGAACGGTTCGAATTTTCGTACGTATATTGCTCCTTGTTCCCGCCGACGAGTTCGCGCGCGGGGCGAATTTTCGAAATTCCGTTACGGCGATCGGTCGTAATTAGTTTAAAAAAGTGGGTAAGTTTCCAATCGATTCGTGAGTCTAATTTTTTTTTTTTGGACTTGTCTTGATTTTATCTAAATCGAGGCTTAAGACGCAATCATAGGTAATCGATAGAATTCAATTCTCAAATTTCTTATGTAATATTTCCTCCAGTAGGAACCAAAAGCGCTTGAAATAAGTCCAAATTTTTGGACTTACTTGAAATGTATCCGAATTCAAGTTCGATAAGGAATTAGTGCTAAATACGATTCAAATTCTATACTTTTCTTACAATTCTCGGCAATAGAACAACGAAACATGTTCCGTATAAGTCCAAATTTTCGGACTTATTTGTCCGCATAAGTCCAAATTATTCGATTTATTTGGAGTTGAAGTTTAAGAATGAACTGTCAGCAAATACGACTCAATTACATATCTTTCTTACAATTCTCGGCAATAAAACTACCGAAAAATATTCGAGATAAGTCCAAATGTTTTCATCTTTTTGGATTTTATCTGCTATAAAGTTTAAGAATAGACCGGCAACAGATATGATTCAACTCCACACTTTTCTTACCACTTTCGGCAATAGAACAACGAAACGTGTTTCGCATAAGTCCAAAATTTTGGACTTATTTGTCCGATTTTATCTGACTTGAAGTTTTAGAATGGGTTAGTAACAAATAGTCTTCAATCACATACTTTTATCACTATTTTCGGCAATAAAACCACTAACAAAAATTCGACATAAGTCCAAATTTTTAGACTTATTTGGGTTTTACCTGAGTTGAAATTTAAGAATGGAGTAGCAACAGATATGATTCAATTCCACACTTTTCTTATCATTTTCGACGATGAGACAACGAATTACGTTCGTATACGTATTTTTGGACTTACTTGAAACTTATCCGAATTCAAGTTCGATAAGGAATTAGTGCTAAATACGATTCAAATTCTATACTTTTCTTACCATTCTCGGCAATAGAACAACGAAACATGTTCCGTATAAGTCCAAATTTTCGGACTTATTTGTCCGCATAAGTCCAAATTATTCGATTTATTTGGAGTTGAAGTTTAAGAATGAACTGTCAGCAAATACGATTCAATTACATACCTTTCTTACAATTCTCGGCAATAAAACTACCGAAAAATATTCGAGATAAGTCCAAATGTTTTCACCTTTTTTGGATTTTATCTGCTATAAAGTTTAAGAATAGACCGGCAACAGATATGATTCAACTCCACACTTTTCTTACCACTTTCGGCAATAGAACAACGAAACGTGTTTCGCATAAGTCCAAAATTTTGGACTTCTTTGTCCGATTTTATCTGACTTGAAGTTTTAGAATGGGTTAGTAACAAATAGGATTCAATCACATACTTTTATCACTATTTTCGGCAATAAAACCACTAACAAAAATTCGACATAAGTCCAAATTTTTAGACTTATTTGGGTTTTACCTGAGTTGAAATTTAAGAATGGAGTAGCAACAGATATGATTCAATTCCACACTTTTCTTACCATTTTCGACGATGAAACAACGAAATACGTTCGTATACGTATTTTGGACTTACTTGAAACTTATCCGAATTCAAGTTCGATAAGGAATTAGTGCTAAATACGATTCAAATTCTATACTTTTCTTACAATTCTCGGCAATTGAACAACGAAACATGTTCCGTATAAGTCCAAATTTTCGGACTTATTTGTCCGCATAAGTCCAAATTATTCGATTTATTTGGAGTTGAAGTTTAAGAATGAACTGTCAGCAAATTCGATTCAATTACATACCTTTCTTACAATACTCGGCAATAAAACTACCGAAAAATATTCGAGATAAGTCCAAATGTTTTCATCTTTTTTGGATTTTATCTGCTATAAAGTTTAAGAATAGACCGGCAACAGATATGATTCAATTCCACACTTTCGGCAATAGAACAACGAAACGTGTTTCGCATAAGTCCAAAATTTTGGACTTATTTGTCCGATTTTATCTGACTTGAAGTTTTAGAATGGGTTAGTAACAAATAGGATTCAATCACATACTTTTATCACTATTTTCGGCAATAAAACCACTAACAAAAATACGACATAAGTCCAAATTTTTAGACTTATTTGGGTTTTACCTGAGTTGAAATTTAAGAATGGAGTAGCAACAGATATGATTCAATTCCACACTTTTCTTACCATTTTCGACGATGAAACAACGAAATACGTTCGTATACGTATTTTTGGACTTACTTGAAACTTATCCGAATTCAAGTTCGATAAGGAATTAGTGCTAAATACGATTCAAATTCTATACTTTTCTTACAATTCTCGGCAATAGAACAACGAAACATGTTCCGTATAAGTCCAAATTTTCGGACTTATTTGTCCGCATAAGTCCAAATTATTCGATTTATTTGGAGTTGAAGTTTAAGAATGAACTGTCAGCAAATTCGATTCAATTACATACCTTTCTTACAATTCTCGGCAATAAAACTACCGAAAAATATTCGAGATAAGTCCAAATGTTTTCACCTTTTTTGGATTTTATCTGCTATAAAGTTTAAGAATAGACCGGGAACAGATATGATTCAATTCCACACTTTTCTTACCACTTTCAGCAATAGAGCAACGAAACATGTTCCGCATAAGTCCAAAATTTTGGACTTCTTTAGATTTTATCTGACTTGAAGTTTTAGAATGGGTTAGTAACAAATAGGATTCAATCACATACTTTTATCACTATTTTCGGCAATAAAACCACTAACAAAAATACGACATAAGTCCAAATTTTTAGACTTATTTGGGTTTTACCTGAGTTGAAATTTAAGAATGGAGTAGCAACAGATATGATTCAATTCCACACTTTTCTTACCATTTTCGACGATGAAACAACGAAATACGTTGGTATACGAAATACGTATAAGTCCAAATTTTTGGACTTATTTGGATTTTATCTGAGTTGAAATTTAAGAATGTATTAGCAACAAATGCGATTCCGGTTGTATAATTACCATTATACAATCGGAAAATGTTCAACATAAGTCCAAATTTTTGGACTCATTTGGATTTTACCCGACTTGAAATTTAAGAATAGACTAGCAACAGATATAATTTCATTTTCGCACTTTTCTTAACACTTTCGGCAATAGAACAACAAAATATGTTCCACATAAGTCCAAATTTTCGGACTTATTTCAATCTTATCCGAGTTGAAGTTTAACAATGTATTAGCAACAAATATGATTCAATTCCATACTTTCTATACCTTTTTAGACAATAAAACAACCGAGGAACGCTCGAGCTAAGTCTAAATTTATGGACTTATTTGGATTTACCCGAATTGAAGTTAAAGAATGGATTAGTGGTAGACATGATAGAATAAACGAAAAAGAGACTAGAAATGTTGGACGCACGTCAACATTTTTGGACTTATTTGAACTTCATTCCGTTTAAATGCGTACGTTACAAAAAGGAGGCTAGATAGAAATTCCATTAAGATTCATCAAAATCCAATACCTTCTTTGCGTTTGTCTTTTTCGTAGCATAAGTCTAATTTGAATATAAGTCCAAATTCGGGTTAATACGTCCAAATTATCACATGATGCAGAAATAAATATACATTTTGTTGTAGCTATTGCCCTGCGGGCCAATTTACTGCATAAATTGCTGAGACTCTTATTCAATGAGTGGCCGTCATTATCCAAATCCACGAATTTAAATCTGAGTAGTCCAAATTTTTGGACTTATTTAGACTTTAGACAGTTTGTTCCGATTTCTTATGCTCTAGATAGGAATATCTTTCCGATTTCGTAAGTCCACGTGCACCATACACCCATTTTTTTCAGTAATATAAGTCCAATAAGGCGTGAGATAAGTCCAAATTTCCAGAATTTATTTCGCTCTTGATACTGCTACTCTTCCACGTTCTATGCTTTGATGGTTGAATTCTAATACGAAAGTTTCGTTAAAATTGCTTTTGATTAGTCCAAAATTTTGGACTTATTCCGATTTCACTTCCTTGAAGAGTGTATTCTACAGCTTCTCTGTGGGGAGTTGGCGAAAAGAACGACTGAGTTTAATTCGATTTTGATATGGTTATCTGATAAGTCCAAATTTAAGGACTTATTTAATTTTCATTTCGTCAAAATCTGTCTTCTACAAGTCTTTCTGTGGGGAGTTTGGCAGAACGAACGATTTAAGTTTAATTTGGGCTTAATATGCCTATCTAATAAGTCCAAATTTGCGAACTTATTTGAACTTCATTCCTTTCACGAGTGTATTCGACAGTCATTTTACACGGGAGTTGGGGGAGACGAATGAGCGAGTTCAATTTGATTCCGACATAATTATGTAATAAGTCCAAATTTCTGGACTTATTTGAATTGCATTTCTTCGAAGAGTGTACTCTACAGTCTTTTTGTTGGGGAATTATCGATAACAACGACTGAGTTTAATTCGATTTTGATATGATTATCTGCTAAGTCCAATTTTATGGATTTATTCGAATTTAATTTCTTTGAAGAGTGTACTTTACAGTCTTTCTGTAGGGGAGTTGCCGGAAAGAATGGCATAGTTTAACTTGGCCTTTTATAGACTGACGTAGTTTTAAAACAACGATGAATTTCTTAACTTAATAGGGGGTGAGGGATTGTTCCCACAAACATATATTTGTCACAGGGAAAATATTTACGCTATCGCTAAGCGAATGTAATGTAACAGTTTAAATTTCGTCTTAACTTGTTTTGTATATCTTTGTTAGTTTCTGAGTTATTGAGTCAAAGAGCGAAGGGTGGTGTTGAGCTTAGGGCGTTGTACACCCCGTTAATGTGGGGATTGGGTGTCTAAGAAAATTACCGTTGTTCTTGCACCACATCGGTCTATAAGTCCACAAAATTTCATTTAAATTGGTGAGATGCACTGGCTAGTGCTCGGGGGTGTACAGTTAATACCTCGATGAACTGTAGTAAATTGTGCTTTTCACCGAAATCGCGGGACATTTCAATTTAGACCGCGAAACTTTTCACCGACACCGTCGGATTCGAACCACTTTTTGTCTACTCTGACATAGCTATCTAATAAGTCCGAATTTCTGGACTTATTTAGACTTAATTTCCATTTTATAATGGAAATTTATCAGCTCAGCTCAGCTCAGAAGGATTTTCGACGTAATTTTTCCGTTTATATTGAGGTTAACGTAATTCTTCTGTTTTCGATTGTGGACGACGAGTTAGTCGTCGAAACAGGGGATTGGAACTTAAATGCCCAGTTAGTAATAAGCGATTATAATTGGAATGTTGAATCGATGATCGATGATATTTCGCCTTCTTCGCGCGAGAACGACGGTCGAAATCGAAACAGCTGTTCCGAACCAAACGAGATACGAATTATCGCATAATTACCGCTACATACGCATCCATTCGTGTTCCCGCACCCAAAAAAAAAAAGCGGCTCGTCGATCAAAGATTGTTATTTAATCGGATTACGAAACCGCCATGAATACGTTAACGTTAATCGCTTTAAATATTTTCGCGAAGATAGTACACGTAATACCACCTCCACCGCATCGTCATCGTTCTTGCATATTTCAATCGCAAACTTACGCCATCTCGAATACGTTATGATCCTCGTACATAGAATAAAAAGAAGAGGAATCGACGATAGAAGTATGTACATATATCGCAATATCGAAAGTTGGACGAACCAACAACGTCGGAAATACCCGAAAGTAGACGCAATGAAATATTTCTTTGAAATTCCAAAGAATGTGTTCTTTTTTAAGAAACCGATTTTCATCATCGTTCATCGTCGCGAAACGGTTCGTATGTGAACTGAAATGTAATTTTATCGTCGATAACTCGAACAAACTCTACTCATTTGGCCAGGGCCGGATCCTGAACATGAAGAAGAAAAAAATGCTAGACAAATCTATTCAAAATCCAGAGATTGTAGCAAAAAACGGCCTCAAAGTACCGTCCTGCGGAACACCTTTTGACACGAATAATTATCTGGTGGTAACTTACGCGAATCCGTAGGAAAGACAAAGTTGACCGTCAAAATTGCTAAAGAAATATTATTCAAATGCACACGTTACAAATCGAAAGGGCCTCAAGGTGCCGTCCTGCGGAATACCTTTTGACACGAATACTTATCTGGTGGTAACTTACGCGAATCCATAGGAAAGACAAAGTTGGACGTCAAAATTGCTAGCACAAATATTATTCAAATCCCAGAGATTACAAATCGAAACGGCCTCAAGGTACCGTCCTGCGGAACACCTTTTGCTACAAATACTTATCGGGTGGTAACTTACGCGAATCCGTAGGAACGACAAAGTTGGACGTCAAAATTCTAGCACAAATATTATTCAAATCCCAGAGATTACGAATCGAAAAGGCCTCAAGGTACCGTCCTGCGGAACACCTTTTGCCACGAATACTTATCTGGTGGTAACTTACGCGAATCCGTAGGAAAGACAAAGTTGGACGTCAAAATTGTTAGCACAAATATGATTGAAATCTAAAGATTACAAAACGAATGGGCCTCAAGGTATCGTCCTGCGGAACACCTTTTGTCACGAATACTTATCTGTTAGTAAGTTACGCGAATCTTTAGGAACGACAAAGTTGGACGTCAAAATTGCTAGCACAAATATTATTCAAATCCCAGAGATTACAAAACGAAGCGGCCTCAACGTACCGTCCTGCGGAACACCTTTTGCCACGAATACTTATTTGGTGGTAACTTACGCGAATCTTTAGGAACGACAAAGTTGGACGTCAAAATTGCTAGCACAAATATTATTCAAATCCCAGAGATTACAAAACGAAGCGGTCCCAACGTACCGTCCTGCGGAACACCTTTTGCCACGAATACTTATCTGGTGGTAACTTACGCGAATCCGTAGGAACGACAAAGTTGGACGTCAAAATTGTTAGCACAAATATGATTGAAATCTAAAGATTACAAAACGAATGGCCCTCAAGGTATCGTCCTGCGGAACACCTTTTGTCACGAATACTTATCTGTTGGTAAGTTACGCGAATCTTTAGGAACGACAAAGTTGGACGTCAAAATTGCTAGCACAAATATTATTCAAATCCCAGAGATTACAAAACGAAGCGGTCCCAACGTACCGTCCTGCGGAACACCTTTTGCCACGAATACTTATCTGTTGGTAACTTACGCGAATCCGTAGGAAAGACAAAGTTGGACGTCAAAATTCTAGTACAAATATTATTCAAATCCCAGAGATTACGAATCGAAAAGGCCTCAAGGTACCGTCCTGCGGAACACCTTTTGCCACGAATACTTGTCTGGTGGTAACTTACGCGAATCCGTAGGAACGACAAAGTTGGACGTCAAAATTGCTAGCACAAATATTATTCAAATCCCAGCGATTACAAAACGAAGCGGCCTCAAGGTACCGTCCTCCGGAACACCTTTTGCCACGAATACTTATCGGGTGGTAAAGCGCTCGAATCTATAGGCAAGACAAAGTTGGACGTCAAAATTGCTAGCACAAATTTTTATTCAAATCCCAGAGATTACAAATCGAAACGGCCCCAATGTACCGTCCTGCGGAACACCTTTTGACACGAATACTTATCTGGTGGTAACTTACGCGAATCCAAAGGAAAGATAAAACTGGACGTGGTCGTAGATGATATCGAAACGCACATATCGCAAAAAGGAAACGGATCTAAAGTACTACCCTGCGGGACCCCGCCCTCCCCGTTCCCAAATACAAATCGTCGCGGGATAGCGAAGTTTCTCTCGGTGAGTGTTTGGACGCCAAATTATTTTCGCCGTGGGAAAATTGTCTCCCGCCAGCATTAACTTTTTTCGTCTTTTCTTCTTTTACATCACCGCTTCTCCCGCGATACGAAAGGAAGTAATTAACTGCATTTTCTCCTCGTTAAAGATTCGTTACCGGCGCTAATTTCACTTTGCGCCTTGACAGCGCGAATTTTGATCTTCGATTATTTCGTTTCTTCGTCCACTACGAGATGGGTATCGCACCGTTGGGCACGTGTTAAAATGGGAGAGTCCTCGTTCTGACTAAATTACGTACGTACGAGTATTGAAGGATTGAATTTTTAAAAATTTTTCCTTGCAAAGTATTGTATGCTAAATAATGTTAAATTGGTGGATGTATAATTCGACGTTAATTAAATCGTGTTCTAACGTTTATATTGTTGCTCAATGACCGCTTTGTACTGCTAGGTCTTTTGTAAGGTCCCGTTGCGAAATATAAGACATTGTACGTAATTAGATAAATTACCACGAAAAAAACAAAACAAAAAGGAAACCAAATAAAAAAAAACCAGGTAATTGACTAATTAAATGTCGTGTTCTAGTGAGGTACTTATCTTTCGGATTGCCTTTACCACTTCTTCAGTAATAAAAATGACAGAATTTGAATTCAGCAAATTTACCATTAAAATGCCGTTATGAAATATGATTATATTTCATAATGGCATTTTCGTCAGTTTCTTTTTTAATTTAAAACTTTGAAATTTTCTAAAATTCTTATTTAATCTGAGAAGTGGTAGAGGCAACCTGAAAGGTTCAGCGACTAACTAAAACGATAAACAATAACTAATGTCAAGATCCTTCGCTAATGTCATCACAATCTACTTGTTTCAACATTTTCCCGCCGTCCGTGTTGCCTAAACTTACGAAGAATAAGGATTTGTAAAAGAACTAAACAAATGTAAAAGTATAATCCGACAACGTCTGGTTAGGTTAAAAATCCTAAAGAAAAATCGATACCTTTTGGCTAAGTTATGATTATAAACAAGAAAATGAAGGCATAAACCGTCACTTGTCTTCTTGGCTAACTGGCTATACAATCAGCGACGGCTTCCTTTTAACAATGACTAACTGCTTCACTGACAAGCGGCAAATAATACAGTGCACTTTACACCTTTCCAATTTTCACCAATTTTGGCTTGTTTCGTGTTAGCCAAACTTTACATAATTCCCCAACTTTGACTAATTTCGGCTAATTTTACACGTTTCACCACATATTCATAGCCAAAACTGTAAATAGTAAAGTGTACTTAATACATTTCGTATTTTAGCCAACTATTACTTGTTTTGCCCAATTGTGTGTTAGCCAAGACTTATATGTGTGACCAACTTTGACTAATTTTGGCCAAATTTAACTTTTCCACCTCATCTACGAAGCCTAAACTGTAAATAGTGTAGTGTAATTAGCACATTTCACATTTTTAACAACTTCCATTAATTTTGGCCAAATTTATGCCAGCCAAACTTTACATGTTTCACCAACTTTGACTAATTTCGGCCAGTTTTACCTGTTCCACCACATATTCATAGCCAAAACTGTAAATAGTAAAGTGCACTTAACACATTTCCTATTTTAGCCAACTTTGACTAGTTTTGGTCAATTTTGATTAGTTTTGCCCAATTGTGTGTTAGCCAAAATTTATATTTGTGACCAACTTTGACTAATTTTGGCCAAATTTAACTTTTCCACATCATCTACGAAGCCTAAACTGTAAATAGTGCAGTGCAATTAGCACATTTCACATTTTTAGTAACTTCCATTAATTTTGGCGAAATTTATGCCAGCCAAAGTTTACATATTTCACCAACTTTGACTAATTTCGGCCAGTTTTACCTGTTCCACCACATATTCATAGCCAAAACTGTAAATAGTAAAGTGCACTTAACACATTTCCTATTTTAGCCAACTTTGACTAGTTTTGGTCAATTTTGATTAGTTTTGCCCAATTGTGTGTTAGCCAAAATTTATATTTGTGACCAACTTTGACTAATTTTGGCCAAATTTAACTTTTCCACATCATCTACGAAGCCTAAACTATAAATAGTGCAGTGCAATTAGCACATTTCACATTTTTAGTAACTTCCATTAATTTTGGCGAAATTTATGCCAGCCAAAGTTTACATATTTCACCAACTTTGACTAATTTCGGCCAGCTTTTACCTATTCCATCACATATTCATAGCCAAAACTGTAAATAGTAAAGTGCACTTAACACATTTCCTATTTTGGCCAACTTTGATTAGTTTTGGTCAATATTGATTAGTTTTGCCCAATTGTGTGTTAGCCAAAATTTATATTTGTGACCAACTTTGACTAATTTTGGCCAAATTTAACTTTTCCACATCATCTACGAAGCCTAAACTGTAAATAGTGCAGTGCAATTAGCACATTTCACATTTTTGACAACTTCCATTAATTTTGGCCAAATTTATGCCAGCCAAAGTTTACATGCTTCACCAACTTTGACTAATTTCGGCCAGCTTTACCTATTTCATCACATATTCATAGCCAAAACTGTAAATAGTAAAGTGCACTTAACACATTTCCTATTTTAGCCAACTTTGACTAGTTTTGGTCAATATTGATTAGTTTTGCCCAATTGTGTGTTAGCCAAAATTTATATTTGTGACCAACTTTGACTAATTTTGGCCAAATTTAACTTTTCCACCTCCTCTACGAAGCCTTCATTGTAAATAGTGAAGTGCACTTAGCACATTTCACATTTTTACCAACTTTGATTAATTTTGGCCAAATTTGTGCTAGCCAAAGCTTACATATTTCACCAACTTTGATTCATTCTAACTAATTTTACTGGTTTCACCACATATCCATAGCCAAAACTATAAATAGTAAAGTGTACTTACCACGTTTCCTATTTTAGCCAACTTTGACTAATTTTGGCTAAATTTAACATTCGCACCTCAACTGGGAAGCCTAAACTGTAAATTGTGAAGTGCACCTAGCACATTTCATATTTCTACCAACTTTTAGTTTCAATTTTGGCCAAATTTGTGCTAGCCAAAGTTTACATGTTTCACCAACTTTGATTTAGTTTAACTAATTTTACCCCTTTCAACACATCCATAGCCAAAACTGTAAATAGTAAAGTGAACTTTACACGTTTCCTATTTTCGCTAACTTTGACTAGTTTGGCCAAAATCTATGTCAGCCAAAGTTAACATCTTTTGTCAACTTGGACTAATTTTTGCTAAATTTAATCTTTCCACCACAAGTCCATTGCCAAAACGGTAAATAGTTAAGAGCACTTTGTACATCTCCTATTTTTGCAATCTTTGATTGATTTTAACCAATTTTTTGTTAGCCAAAGTTTAGAGACTTCGACAACTTTAACAAATTTTGGCTAATTTGAACTGTTTCATCACAAGTCCATAGCCGAAACGGTAAATAGTGAAGAGCAATTTTTACATTTCCTATTTTTGCATACTTTCACTGATTCTAACCAATTTTTTGTTAGCCAAAGTTTAGATATTTTGACAGCTTTAACAAAATTCGGCTAATTTGAACTGTTACACCATAACTTCATAGCCGAAACGGTAAATAGTAAAGCGCACTTTACACATTTCCCATTTTAGTTAACTTTCACTAAAACTTTCTTTCGTATTTTTCTAATATATACTTCGGCTAATTTTGGCTACCATTAATTACTGTACCAACCAGCGCATAGTTCGAAAGTTTCATCATTATACTTTTAGTAAGCGAAAGATTTCATGTCTAAGGGCCTAGTTTACGACTCCAAAAACGAAAGAGTGTGAAAATCGAGCGATCCAGTTGGTGTGCCGCAAGGTGTTGTCTTAGGTCCGACGTTTTTTGCCCCTTTTTTATTATCGAAAGATTCATCAGAAATAAATGGTAAAAGACCCCGTTTACCTATGACCCTTTTACGTTTTGTATCGCAAGAGCTCATCTTTAGGGAGAGAGATTTCTCGCGGAACATTTTGGTGTGCCGTAAGGCGTTGTTTTAGGTCCAACGTTCTTTGCAGTTTCGTTATTATTCAAAGACCAAATAAATCATAGAAATTGTTGTTTTATGCTAAAACTTTTTCCTCTATCGTAATGGAGACTTAGATTTTCATAGAACTCTTGGTTGCCCGCAAGGCACGGCCTTAGGTCCGAAGTTTTTATTGTCGAAAGTTTTCTTCATTAATAAACGGTAAAAATCCTTGTTTTGTACTAACACCCATATATACAAGAGTATATCGTAAGAATTCGTCGCCGGAAAAAAGGGACTTGTCAGGGGAACTTTTGGGTGTGACGCAAGGTACAGTGTTAGATCCGAATTTTTGTTTAACCTTGAAGAATTATTCACAAATAAATGGTAGAAATCCGTTTGGTAAGAGCTCATTATCGGAGAAATTCTCTGGTGTACCGCAAGGCCTTTTCTTAGGCCCAAGACTTTCGCGTTTTTATTATTGAAAAATTATCAACAAATAAACAGTAGGAATCCTTGTTTCTATGCTAAAACTGATTTCTGTATCGTAAGAGCTCATCATCAGCACAACTTTTTAGTGTGCCGCAAGGCGTTGTCTTAGGTCCAACATTTTTGCCTTTTTTATTACTGAACAATTATTTATAAATAAACAGTAGAAATCATTGTTTCTATGGTAAAATTTATGTCTGTATCGTAAGAGCTCATCATCAGCACAACTTTTTAGTGTGCCGCAAGGCGTTGTCTTAGGTCCAACATTTTTGCCTTTTTTATTACTGAACAATTATTTATAAATAAACAGTAGAAATCATTGTTTCTATAGTAAAATTTATGTCTGTATCGTAAGAGCTCATCATCAGCACAACTTTTTAGTGTGCCGCAAGGCGTTGTCTTAGGTCCAACATTTTTGCCTTTTTTATTACTGAACAATTATTTAT
Organism: Chrysina gloriosa; assembly: GCA_038088585.1. Classification (NCBI taxonomy): domain Eukaryota; kingdom Metazoa; phylum Arthropoda; class Insecta; order Coleoptera; family Scarabaeidae; genus Chrysina; species Chrysina gloriosa. Next base: position 31,423,730 of record CM076095.1, on the reverse strand, counting down.
AAATAAACAGTAGAAATCATTGTTTCTATAGTAAAATTTATGTCTGTATCATAAGAGCTCATCATCAGCACAACTTTTTAGTGTGCTGCAAGGCGTTGACTTAGGTCCAACATTTTTGCCTTTTTTATTACTGAACAATTATTTATAAATAAACAGTAGAAATCATTGTTTCTATGGTAAAATTTATGTCTGTATCGTAAGAGATCATCATCAGCGAAACTCTTTGGTGTGCCGCAAGGCGTTGTCTTAGGTCCAACATTTTTCCTTTTTTATTATTGAAAAATTATGTAGAAATGAATGGTAGAATTCCTTGTTTTTATGCTAAAACTTATTTCTGTATCATAAGAGCTCATTTTTATGAAGAATTAGATTCTCGTAGAACTCTTGGTATGCCCCAAGATGCTGTCTTAGATCCGAATTTTTGTTGTCTTATACATAAACGGTAGACATCGATGTTGTGCGCTAAAACTGTTTTCCCTACCCTAACAGCTCATCATCAGGGAAACTTTCTGGTGTACCCCAAGGCGTTTTCTTAGGTCCGATGCTAGCGCTAACACCCGCGAGTCAGTTTCCATTAGATTTTCTTCAATTCTCTAGCAATGACTGTGCGCAATAATGTTGAATAAATTACGTAATTTGCAAATTGCTAAATATGTACCCCCTCTGCCCCTCGCCCGCGATCTAGAGACAGAAAAAGAAGAAAGTCACTGCGCAATTAAATTTTCACCAGAAATTCTTAATTTACGCGGCGAAAGTTAGAACGGAAAGAATTCGCAAAAACGACCACTTAACACTTCCCGAAGTCATTGCGATCGCATAAAGCGCATATCTTTCGATCGATTCGATCGTTTAGCTTTATATTATTTCTAACAATCGCGACTAACACAATCGCTCTTTTGTATTCAACGCGGCCGTTCTATACGCAAACATATACATTTCATCTTTTTTTTTCTAATTCCAGCAGGACGGTGAAGGGGACAATCTAGACCGGGAAAGTAAAGAACCTTGTCCAATTGGAGCAATCACCGCCGCACCGGCCGTTCGAAGCCGTCGAAGGCCATCGCCGCGTAACAAAGTGGCTCCATCTCTGTCCGTCGAGAAGAACGTCAAGTTCAAGTATTAACTAGAGAAAGTTGCATCGAGTTTATTTTTGAAGAAAGAGAGGGGAAAAAAACGGGAATTCCGATATGTTTTTCGACGTCGTCCGTTCGAGTTGATCGACCTCGAACTTGCTCGGCATGAAACGAAGGAAATGATCCTGAAGATGATCGCAGCGCAGTCTACGTTCATCGTCACTTAAATTCGGTTTCCTGGGGGTTCAAGATGGCGGTTTTGGCGGTGATTCTGACCGCCATCAAATCCGCCACGGCCCTCGTCGGATTGGGGAAGATCGCCGTCCTTCCCTTCCTCATCGCCTCCCTCGCCTATTTCAACTACGACCTCTTCGATCCGGAAAATCGCCCCGTCACCGTCGATAAGGTAGATCCCTACTACGATTTCATCGTCGTCGGATCCGGATCTGCGGGTGCGGTCGTCGCCAATCGACTTTCCGAGATTACCGGATGGAAGATCCTACTTCTCGAGGCGGGGAGCACGAAACGGAGATTTCCGACGTACCGCTCTTGAGCTTGTACCTTCACAAGAGCAAATTGGATTGGGGATACTTGTAAGCAGGGCGAAATTCCATATCTAATATCTTTCCTCTGAAAGGAAGAATAATCTAGATCTAGATGACCTTCCACAGAACCACCTTAGAAGCTGCGTTTATTGGTCATCTCACAAGGTAGCTGTGCAATGACTCACTAATAAGGAGGCATCGTGGTGACCAGAAATTCCCATTGGTTGCTGATCGGATATGTTACCACTGCGCTAAACGACCTTGCTTCACCGGTTTACGACACAAACTTATTACTCGATATGTTTCCTTTGGTCATCTTACAAAGTAGCTGTGCAATGGCTCACTAACAAGGAGACATCGCGGGGACCAGAATCCCATTGGTTGCTGATCGGATACGTGACCACTGCGCTAAACGACCTTGCTTCACCGGTTTACGACACAAACTTATTACTCGATATGTTTCCCTTTGGTCAGCTTACAAAGTAGCTGTGCAATGGCTCACTAACAAGGAGACATCGCGGGGACCAGAAATCCTCTTGGTTGCTGATCGGATACGTGACCACTGCGCTAAACGACCTTGCCTCACCTGCTTACAACACAGATTTACTTACTTACTTATTTAATCCTAACCCTCATACTCTTCCGGGTGTCGGATTCGTGGAGTTGGGTAACGTTAGGGTTCTTTTCAATGCCTTTCGTCCTGTCTTCCTGTCCTGCACTTGTCTTCCCTTAATTCTTCTATCCAACACTTTCTTGGTCTTCCTTTTAGTTTTAATTCACTTGTTTTTTTTTTCTAAGGACCGCTGCTCTTGCTCGAGCTGAAGCCGAGGCTCCAAGAACTCACATCTCTGGTATGGAGGCATCTTTCTCACCGCCTCGAGATTGAGGAAAAGAAAAGGATTTTACTTGTTTTGGCTTTGAAAACTCTTCTTACCAGTTTATCTTCTCCCATTCTCATAAGATGCCCTAACCAACTGAGTTGTCCTTCTTCCTTCTTCTTCGTCCTTCTTCCTTCTTCTTCGTCCTTCTTCCTTCTTCTTCGTCCTTCTTCCTTCTTCTTCCTCCTTCTTTCTTCTCCTTCGTTCTTCTTCCTCCTTCCTTCTTCTTCTTCTTTTCTTGTTTTGTATGGGCTGTATTTGAAAGTTTTCTCTGATTGTACAATGTCCTACTTCATCTAGCCCTTGTTTTTCTATCTATCCTTCTGAGGAATCTCGTTTCGATGCTTTGTGTTTTCCGTTTTTGATTCTTCGTTGTTGTCCATACTTCAGATCCGTATGTGAGTATTGGTACAGCTATTTTCATAGAAATTTCCCGTTTTAGTCTGTTTTGATATTTCGTTTTTGTTCAGGAAGGTACTCTCGACGCTGTTAAACAATTTCCCCCTTGATTCGTTCCTACTCTTCATGTCTTCATCGAATCTTCTCCATCCTCTGTTAGACTTGTCCCTAAATCTTTGAAATTTTCAACCGGTTCCAATTTTGTCTGATGTACAAAGATTTCATGTTTCCCTCCTTGCCGATTAACATAGTTTTTGCTTTTTCCCTCGCTTATTTTCGTGCTTACTTTTTACAGACATTCTCAATGTATTTTTTGTTACATTTTCATTCAAAATTGCTTCATCTTTTAGCTATTAGAACGGCATCGTCAGCATTGGTTGCTGATCGGATGCATTGCCACTGCACTAAACGACCTTACTTCAACACAGACTTATTATTCGATACGCTTTTCCTTCAAACGCGATTTCCTCGGACATGCTGGAATAGCGCGTCATATCCGCTTACCCAAAACGGCTCGACGACGTAATTACCAATAACTACAACAAGTTTCGTCGAAATCGATGGGGGCCACATCGCCCTGTCTGCTTGTTGACAAGCACGCATTGCATACGCCCAATAAAATCAATTATCGCGTTGGAAATTATGCTCGTTTTATTCAGAGAGTCGATCGCCGATTTCTTCAAGTTTCGTTACTTTTTCTAGGACTGAACCGCAACCGACGGCCTGTTTAGCGATGAAAGGTCACAGATGCAGTTGGACCAGAGGCAAGGTCCTCGGCGGATCTAGCGTGCTCAATACCATGATCTATATCCGAGGAAATCGGAGGGATTTCGATCGGTGGGAGGCGCTTGGGAATCCCGGTTGGGGATACGACGACGTGTTGCCCTATTTCTTGAAGAGCGAAGATCAGAGGAATCCGTATTTGGCTAAGAATAAATACCATAAGACTGGTAAGCGGTGGTTTAGGGAAATGTCAAAAAAGGAAGGGTGTCCCAAAAACACCAAATTGGAACAAATCTTTCATTTTCAATTTTTTGTGTTGCTCTATAAGGTGGTTACCTCCAAGCCCTCTTCCAAAACATTCGTTTCTCCATTGTTTCTTCTTCTTCTCCAGCTGGTTGCCTCTTGTTCCTTTTCTAAGCAATGCCAATTGGATCAAATTTTTCCAGATAATTTCCTCAACCTATTTTTCCATAGATTTTATTCAAACTGACCTAATTTTCGATTGTTTATGGTCTTTTCCCAAAAAAGTACCAGTGGGACCAACAAATCTTTCCAAATAATTTCTCCAACTCGCCTTCCTACCCATCTTACTCAAACTGACGTCATTTGGGATTGTCTTTCGTCCTTCTTGAGCTGGTTAGTTGCAGGTCTTTCCCCAAAAAGCATCAGTGGGACCAAATTTTCACAGATAATTTCCCCAACCAACCTTCATATCCACCTTACTCAAACTGAGGTGATTTGGGATTGTCTTTTGTCCTTCATGAGCTGGTTACCTCCAGATCTTTTCCCAAAACTATCAGTGGGACCAAATCTTCCCAGCTAACTTCCACAACTAACCTTCCAATTCATTTTATTTAAACTGGCGTCATTCTCGACTGTTTTATGTCCTTCTCCAGGTGGTCTTCAGGACCTTTCCCAAAAACTACCAGTTCGATAAAAACTGCAAACTGACGTCATTTTGAATTGTCTCTTGTTCTTCTCCAACTGATTACCTCTAGGGCATTTTCTAAAAGCGCCAGTTGGACCAACTCATTCCAGATAGTTTCCCCAACCAATCTTTTCATCCACTTCATTCAACCTGGCGTTGTTTTACGTTCTTCTGTCCTTTGTCAAGAAGCACCAGTTGGGCTAAATCTTTCCAAATAATTTCCTCCACCAACCTCCCCGTCCATGTGATACAATCTGCAAACTGACGTCATTTTGAATTGTTTGTTGTCCTTCTCCATCTGGTTATTTCCAGATCCTTTTCCAAAACGCACCAGTCGGGCCAAATCTTTCCAGATAATTTTTAATTGTGACCTCGTCTTGAACTCTTTTATGTTCCTATCCAGGTGGTTACCTCCCCGTTCAAGACTCGCCGTACAACACCCCATTAGCCGTCGCTTTCTTAGAAGCCGGCCAGGAGATGGGATACGACATCTTGGACGTCAACGGTCAGCACCAAACCGGCTTCGCCCTCTTCCAATACACGATGAAGCGCGGTTCGCGTTGCAGCACCTCCAAGGCCTTCCTGCGTCCGATACGCTATCGACGAAACTTGCACATCTCGATCTTATCCTACGTCACCAAGATCCTCGTCGATCAACGAACCAAGCGAGCTTACGGGGTGGAATTCGTCAAAAACGGGCAGAAACATCGCGTGATCGCCAAGAAGGAAGTGATTTTATCGGCGGGGGCCATCAATACCCCCCACCTCATGATGTTGAGCGGAATCGGACCTAGGGAGCATTTGGAGAAGTTCGGGATCGACGTGCTCGTCGACGCTCCGGGCGTCGGGAAGAATCTGCAAGATCACATCGCCGTCGGTGGGGTGACGTTCCTCATCGATCATCCGGTGAGTTTGGTGATCAATAGGTTGGTCAACCTGAACACGGCCTTAAGGTACGCCGTTTCCGAAGAGGGGCCCTTAACCTCCAACGTGGGCTTGGAAACTGCCGGCTTTATCTCGACCAAATACGCCAACCAATCGGACGATTGGCCGGATATCGAATTCATGTTGACGAGCACGTCCACTAGTGCCGACGGCGGGCAGCAGGTCAAAAGGGCGCACGGGATTTCGGACGAGTACTATCGAGCCGTCTTCGAGCCCATCAACTATAAGGATCAGTTCGGGATCTTCCCGATGATGCTTCGTCCGATCAGCACCGGAGAAATCCTGTTACGGTCCAAGGATCCCATGGACTACCCCCTCTTATATCATAACTACTTGACGAATTACCACGACGTCGCCGTGCTAAGGGAGGGCGTGAAGGCTTCGGTGGCTTTGGGCGAAACCACCGCCATGAAGCGATTCGGCGCTCGCCTCCATCAGATTCCAGCCCCCAATTGTAAGCATCTCCCGCCCTTCACCGACGAGTATTGGGATTGTTTCGTGCGCCAGTACACCCTTTCGATTTACCACTATTCGTGTACGGCGAAGATGGGGCCTAGGAACGATCCGATGGCCGTGGTCGATTCGACCTTGAAGGTGTACGGGGTGGACGGGTTGAGGGTGATCGACGCTTCCATAATGCCCTATATCACGAACGGAAACATCAACGCCCCCGTGATAATGATCGGAGAGAAAGGGGCGGATTTGGTTAAGGCTGATTGGTTGAGTGGGGCTGGTGTTATCGAGCCTCGAAATGTAAGCGGGGCGTAGAGTTTAGGGACGTAGCGATTTTTCTAATTTATTTTTCTTGTTAGGAAATAGTACAAACTTATGGATTCTCTTTGGGGAAATTTTAGGTGTAATACAATTAGTGATTTTTTACCATTTGAAGCATTTACTTGGAACGTGTCCCCTTGGGATGGGGATTGGTCCCTTTGCAATTTTAATTTCGTTCGTTTTCTGATAAAAAACGACATTTCCCTTTGGGGAATTACCTTAGACATAAAAATGTATTCTTGTTTGAAACGCTCGACCCTTGACGATACCCGAGGTGGGCACAGGGGGAGGCATTTTCCGAACAGAAATCGTTTTGGGACAAACTTATCGTTCTTAAGGGTAAAGATAAAGTGGGATCTTTCATCAGGAGTTCAACGCCTTATCCCTTTTCCCTTCTTTCCCCCCCTCCCGATTCCTTGGATTTTACCGAAATATTTAGAAAAGTCATCCAGAGTTGAATTGAGAAAATTAACAAAATAATTAAGCCTCAATACGAAATTCGCAATGATAGCGATAAGCCATCGTTGTCGAACCACCAGTTGATAAAAACTTTATTGTTTGACCAACAACGAGATTGCTGCCTGATGATTTCTACCAATCTGTTGGATCCAGGCAACGCCCAAAAGCAACGATAGCGATAAGCCATCATAGTTGAATCGTTCGTAGATAATACGACGTGATGTCTGCGGCTACTTCGTAGCGTACGAACTAGTTTTCATTTTTTTATTGCCCAAAGACAACGGCATCATCACCACAGAAACTTGCAATGGAGGTGATGTGATCTTCATCTCTTCGATCACGCGAAGTAATTCGACGCCAATTTGAGGATGACTTCCTTCAAATTGTGAAACATCCTCCTCCTCAAAATGCTCCAATTACTCTATCTTCTCCTCAACCTCAACCTCCTTCTCGTTGTTACCCCTTTCTCCTCAACTTCAACTTGTTCCTTGTTACCTCCTTCTCCTCAACTTCAACGTAAACCTCCTACTCATGCTTGTTACCAACTTCTCCTCAACTTTAACTTCCATCTCCTCATCAAGTTAAGGTGAAGCGATCTGCGCCTCTCAAACAGGTGAAGTAATTCGAAACCAATTAGAGCATGAGTTTCTTCAAAATGTGAAACATTCTCCATCTCCAGATGCTCCCCTCCTCTACTGCAATTCCTCCACAAAGTCAACTTCCTCTTCCTCAACGTCACCCTGCTCCTCCTTGCTACCTCCTTCTCCTCAACTTCAACTTCGACCTCCTTTTCCTCCTTCTTCTCTTCAACTTTAACCTCCTATGCATCATTCTCCTCCTCAACTTCAACCTCTTTTTCCTCCTTCTGAAATTCAACTTTCTTTTCCTCCTTCTCCTGCTCCTCCTCTTGCTCCGCAATTTCAGTCGCTTTTCCTTCAAATTCTGTTTGGAACTATACCTTTCCTGCTATTAGTTTAAACTGAGCCTCGCGTGGCTGGATGTGCATCGCACTCGTTCCTCAATTTTGACAGCTTCAGCGACATTTGCGATAAGTCCGTTATGTGTTTTTAGCCTTCAACTTTTTCGTGGAGTAAACACTTTCAGCCTCAATCGTACTAGATGTGTATGTTATAACTAGACCCCGGAAAGCTTTAGAAGGTTGATATGAGACCCGTTCTTGCTGCCCCCCATATCTTCCCCTTCCCCCAAACCTATACGAAGATGGTTGGTACACGGGGGCGTTGATGGGGATTCGTCGAGCGCTTGACATACACATACAACATTCTAAGATTGATAATTCTTTAATTATTTATTTCCTAGTTTAATTTTATTCAATTTTTTTTACTTTTCTAAGCAGTTGATGATGATATTAAAGTAGTGGATCTAGTCTTTACTTAATTAACTTTTTGTAGACTATAGGGTCGTATGTTAGTGGTTAAGTCCTTAGCGAATTTACTTTTAATCGAACACACCTCTCTATTGCTCACGTAATATAGGCGTTAGTATGTATTAACATTGTCGTTCTATGTACATATTATAATTAGATAATTGTTTTTTTTTTTGTGTATTTGGTACTGTTTAATAAAGAAAGTTTTCGTTAAAATCGACTTCTTTATCGACCCACAAAAAAAAAAAAAATATTTACGAGAGCCAAAATATTGATTCTAAAAGAAGAATCTATTTAGATCTAGAAACGACCTAATTGGATGCGCTGATTATGCATTTCACAAAGTAGCTGTGCAATGGCTTACTAAGTAACACAAATTGCTGATTACACCGTCATGACGAATCTTAATAAGGATACTATAGTCTCTGCGGTTGCAGTCCGCAATTAGTAAAGTATCCATTCCCTACCTCATAATTATTCGCATATGAAATTGTGCTTGCTTAGCAGGCCATTACACAGCTTTCTTGTAACTCCCAACTAACGCAGCTAATAACGTCGTTTTATAGGGAGTCATCTGGATTCTTCTTCGGTAATTCATTCTGTAAATACCAATTTGTCCCAATAACGATGATTAGGGGATGATTAATGTTATATTAACGGAAAAGAAAACAAAACGAGAACGCATTCGGTACGCGTTTCAGTCCGAAAACGCAAGAAATCGAAGTTAATTGAATTTTAATTGTAGATACGTAGGTTACCGTGAAACTGTTGACGACATGGTCCGGGGTAGTATCCCCTCTTGCGGTATCGTGTCGAACCTCACCTGAAACAAAAGAAAAAGAATTATATTTGCACTAAAAATTCAAAATTGGAAAACAGAACACGACTTTAAGAAAAAACTTCCCCGAGAATTATGACCAATTGAAAGATGCAACAAACGAAATTCGAAGAATCCTGCGGAATTATATCCACTCAGGAGACCGAATTGTAAAATTCCAAATAAATAGCAATAACTATGACCAATCGCAAGACAGAAGAAAAGAAAATTGGATCAATGTAAACATTTTTAGCCAATTGCAATACAGAACAGAGAAAATTAGAATAAACATCAAAAACGCGATCAGTTCGAAAGTATAACAGGGGAATTTTAAGTAGGTGTTAAAGACTGTGACCAATCGGAAAACGGCACCGAGGACGTTTGAAAAATGACAAAAATGTCGTTCAATCAGCATACAAAACGCGGAGAATTTTAATAAACGTCAAGAATTATGAATGACCAGATAAGAACAAGAAAAACAATTTTAATGAACGTCAAGAATTATAGCCAATTAGAAGACAGGATGAAGAAGATTTAGAGACATCTTAGAAATCACATCCAATTAAATGGAAGGGAAGGAAAGTATGACACAAATTATAGCCAATCAAATGAAAACACAGAAAAATTTAAAGAAACATCAAGAACTATAACCGAAGTGAAGACCAGTCGGTGACATACCAAAAGGTTTGAATAGGCATCAAAATTTAAAGCCAATCAGAAACAGAACAGAAATAATTGAATAACCGTCACGAATTGTGTCAAAACCTTCAACAAACGTTAAGAATGATTACCAATCACAAGACAGAGTAAGCTAAATTTCGATAAGTGACAAAAATTACGGCCACTCAAGATGATAACATGTCTGGAATTATATTCAACTAGAACATCAATTTAGGGGTCATCGGAAGAGACGTTAAAAGTTATGGCCAATCAAAAGCCAGAATGGAGAAAAGATCATTGGACGTTAATAAACGTTGAGAATTATGACAAATCGGAAAACAGATGAAAACGATTTTAATAAACTCAAAAGAACTATGGCCAATGGAAAGACGCAAAAAACAAAATTTGAAAAGTAGCGAGGAATTCTGTCCAATCAAGAGACGATATCGAAAGATCCAGAATAAATGAAAATAACTGTGATCAATCACAAGACTTGAAGATTTGAAAAATGTCAAAAATATTGGCCAATTGGAAGACAGAACGCGGAAGATTTCAGTAGACGTCAAGATCCGTGACCAATCCAAAACGTTGTCAATTGTGACCAGTCAGGGAATTAGGGATGATTTGAAGAGACGTCAAAAATATTGGCCAATTGGAAGATAGAACGCGGAAGATTTCAGTAGACGTCAAGATCCGTGACCAATCCAAAACGTTGTCAATTGTGACCAGTCAGGGAATTAGGGATGATTTGAAGAGACGTCAAAAATGATGGCCAATCAAAGGCCAGAAAGCATAAAAGATCATTTGAGGTCAGAGGTGATAGCCAACAAAACGTTGAGAATTATGACTCATCGGGAAACAGATGAAAACGGTTTTAATAAACGTCCAGAACTACGACCAATGAGAAAACGCAAGAAACACAATTTGAAAAGTGGCGAGAAATTATGTGCAATCAAGAGACCATACAGAAAGGATCATTCAGAATAAATCTCAATAACTATGACCAAGCACAAGACTAGAAGATTTGAAAATAATGTCAAAAACGTTGGCCAATTGGAATACGGAACACGAAAAATTTCAGTAAACGTCAAGATCTGTGACTAAACGGAAACGTTAAGAACTATAACCAACCAGGAAACAAATTAGGGACCATTTGAAGACACGTCAAAAATTATGCCCAATCAAAAGCCAGAATGTAGAAAATATCATTGGACGTCAGAGCTGATAGCCAATAAATGTTGAGAATTATGACCTATCAGAAAGCAGATGCGAAATAATTAAAATAAACGTCAAGAATTATGACCAATGGGAAAACGTAATAAACAAAATTTGAAAAGTAGCGAGAAATTATGTTCAATCAAGAGACCATATACATAGAAAGATCCAGAATAAATCTCAAGAAGTATGACCAATCACAACACTTTATGATTTGAGAAACTATCAAAGAAGTTGGCCAGTTGGAGTGCGGGACGGGAAAAATTCTTAGTAAACGTCAACATCTGTGACCAATCGAAGAACGGTCAGAATTATAACCAATCAGGAAACATGTGCGAACAAAATGTCAATTATTTGAAGAGACATCAAAAACTGTGGCCAATCAAACGCCAGAATGGAGAAAACGTCATTGGACGTCAGAGGCGATAGCCAACAATCGTTGAGAATTACGACCGATCAGAAAACAGATAAAAACAAAACAAATGAGGGAAAATTTGAACCAATCAGAACGTAGAATTGGGAAAGTTTGACTAGACGCCAAAGACGATGTCAACAAAACAATTTTAATAAACGTCAAGAAAAATGTTGGCCAATTGGAATACGAGACGGAGAAAATTTCAGTGGACCTCAAGATCTGCGACTAATCGAAAAACGGTGAGAATTTTGACCAATCAGGAAAAAGTTAAAGATGAAACAAATTGGGAACCGCTTGGGGAGACGTCAAAAATTATGGCCAATCAAACGCCAGAATGGAGAAAACGTCATTGGACGTCAGAGGTGATAGCCAACAATCGTTGAGAATTACGACCGATCAGAAAACAGATAAAAACAAAACAAATGAGGGAAAATTGTAACCAATCAGAACGTAGAATTGGGAAAGTTTGACTAGACCCCAAAGACGATGTCAACAAAACAATTTTAATAAACGTCAAGAAAAATGTTGGCCAATTGGAATACGAGACGGAGAAAATTTCAGTGGTCCTCAAGATCTGCGACTAATCGAATAACGGTGAGAATTTTGACCAATCAGGAAAAAGTTAAAGATGAAACAAATTGGGAACCGCTTGGGGAGACGTCAAAAATTATGGCCAATCAAACGCCAGAATGGAGAAAACGTCATTGGACGTCAGAGGCGATAGCCAACAATCGTTGAGAATTACGACCGATCAGAAAACAGATAAAAACAAAACAAATGAGGGAAAATTTGAACCAATCAGAACGTAGAATTGGGAAAGTTTGACTAGACGCCTAAGACGATGTCAACGAAACAATTTTAATAAACGTCAAGAAAAATGTTGGCCAATTGGAATACGAGACGGAGAAAATTTCAGTGATCCTCAAGATCTGCGACTAATCGAAAAACGGTGAGAATTTTGCCCAATCAGGAAAAAGTTAAAGATGAAACAAATTGGGAACCGTTTGGGCAGACGTCAAAAATTATGGCCAATCAAACGCCAGAATGGAGAAAACGTCATTGGACGTCAGAGGCGATAGCCAACAATCGTTGAGAATTACGACCGATCAGAAAACAGATAAAAACAAAACAAATGAGGGAAAATTTGAACCAATTAGAACGTAGAATTGGGAAAGTTTGACTAGACGCCAAAGACGATGTCAACAAAACAATTTTAATAAACGTCAAGAAAAATGTTGGCCAATTGGAATACGAGACGGAGAAAATTTCAGTGGACCTCAAGATCTGCGACTAATCGAATAATGGTGAGAATTTTGACCAATCAGGAAAAAGTTAAAGATGAAACAAATTGGGAACCGTTTGGGGACGCGTCAAAAATTGTGGCCAATCAAACGCCAGAATGGAGAAAACGTCATTGGACGTCAGAGGTGATAGCCAACAAACGTTGAGAATTACGACCGATCAGAAAACAGATAAAAACAAAACAAATGAGGGAAAATTTGAACCAATCAGAACGTAGAATTGGGAAAGTTTGACTAGACCCCAAAGACGATGTCAACAAAACAATTTTAATAAACGTCAAGAAAAATGTTGGCCAATTGGAATACGAGACGGAGAAAATTTCAGTGGATCCTCAAGATCTGCGACTAATCGAAAAACGGTGAGAATTTTGACCAATCAGGAAAAAGTTAAAGATGAAACAAATTGGGAACCGTTTGGAGAGACGTCAAAAATTATGGCCAATCAAACGCCAGAATGGAGAAAACGTCATTGGACGTCAGAGGCGATAGCCAACAATCGTTGAGAATTACGACCGATCAGAAAACAGATAAAAACAAAACAAATGAGGGAAAATTTGAACCAATCAGAACGTAGAATTGGGAAAGTTTGACTAGACCCCAAAGACGATGTCAACAAAACAATTTTAATAAACGTCAAGAAAAATGTTGGCCAATTGGAATACGAGACGGAGAAAATTTCAGTGGTCCTCAAGATCTGCGACTAATCGAATAACGGTGAGAATTTTGACCAATCAGGAAAAAGTTAAAGATGAAACAAATTGGGAACCGTTTGGGGAGACGTCAAAAATTATGGCCAATCAAACGCCAGAATGGAGAAAACGTCATTGGACGTCAGAGGTGATAGCCAACAAACGTTGAGAATTACGACCGATCAGAAAACAGATAAAAACAAAACAAATGAGGGAAAATTTGAACCAATCAGAACGTAGAATTGGGAAAGTTTGACTAGACGCCTAAGACGATGTCAACGAAACAATTTTAATAAACGTCAAGAAAAATGTTGGCCAATTGGAATACGAGACGGAGAAAATTTCAGTGGATCTCAAGATCTGCGACTAATCGAAAAACGGTGAGAATTTTGCCCAATCAGGAAAAAGTTAAAGATGAAACAAATTGGGAACCGTTTGGGAGACGTCAAAAATTATGGCCAACCAAACGCCAGCATGGAGAAAACGTCATTGGACGTCAGAGGCGATAGCCAACAATCGTTGAGAATTACGACCGATCAGAAAACAGATAAAAACAAAACAAATGAGGGAAAATTTGAACCAATCAGAACGTAGAATTGGGAAAGTTTGACTAGACGCCTAAGACGATGTCAACGAAACAATTTTAATAAACGTCAAGAAAAATGTTGGCCAATTGGAATACGAGACGTAGAGAAAATTTCAGTGTACCTCAAGATCTGCGACTAATCGAATAACGGTGAGAATTTTGCCCAATCAGGAAAAAGTTAAAGATGAAACAAATTGAGACACGTTTGGGGAGACGTCAAAAATTATGGCCAATCAAACGCCAAAGTGCATAAAAGGTCATTGGATGTCAGAGGTGACAGCCAATGAACGTGGGGAATTATGACCGATCAGAAAACAGATTGAAAAAGGTAGTACGATCAGCTTTCTCTGTTATTGATTTTGTATGCTATCCACGCTTGAAATTTGGTATTTTTGGGGTGGCAGTAACGGGCTGGGTCATATATTTATTTTTCAAAAAAAAAAATAAAAAAATTGCGAACTATGTTATGTTTAGATTTTAATTAATCATGTAGAGGCTTTTCCAGGGCATACAATATTTTAACTATCTAGGCTATCTATATTCTTGAAACTTTAATTTTTTATTTAAACGTTTAAACAATTAAATATAGAACCTTACAGCTTAGATAAATTCACAAATAATTTATTGTAATTTTTTATATTTTCTTTGTCTAATTTCTTATATATATATATATTATTATTATTATTATTATTATCAAAATGAAACAAATTAGGGACAATTACAGCCAATGAGAGTGTAGAATTGGGAAAGTTGAACTAGACGTCAAAGATGATGTCCCATATTTCCCACAGTAGAACAGAACGAAAGATAGTTAAAATAATGTCAAGAATTAAAAATGAATAAAAAATAATGTCATTGCACAGCTTTCTGCGAGAGTTGGCTAAAAAATGAACCTCAGTGATAAGTCGTTCGTTGCAGAACTTATTTACTCAATTGTAATTATTTTTTCGACTATTTCGAATATCTTTTTTGAAGCTAGTTTCAAGATAATTCTAATAAATAATTAATAATAATTTCAGGACAATCTTTAAAAAAAAAAAAAAAATTGGGAAAAATCCGATTTTCTCTTTTAAACGAACCAGAAGTGATTTCTCCCGATTTTTGATTATTATTCGTTATAATCCTCCTCATTAAGCGCAGATCACGTACGCGCTCGTTAAAATAACGAACAAGAAAAAAACGGTCACGACGAAGTCATCGTACGCGTTCGTCCGCAGAGAAAATGACGTAGCAGCAGCAGCAGCAGCAGCAGCAACAACAACAACGACGACGATAGCATGCGATTACTTTCATTTTTTCCATTATTTCAACAAGAGCGTCCGATTAAAGCTACCGTCGTCCCGCGGTGAAAGCGAATAGTTCGATAGAAATGGAAAGCGAAGATTTCGATTGGTAAGATACGAAAGGGGACACGTCCGGATAAGCCGCCCCTGTACATGGCTCGTGTTTGTATGCACTCGTTCGTTTCGAATTCCATTTACGAAATAGTACGACGAAGAGAAAATCGCGATACGTGACGAACGATACGAGTTCGATTTTGGAAAAATGAATGAAAAATTAACGTGCGAGAAATTTTCGCGCCCCTCGTTTCTCATTAGCGCGTACACGCCGGTAAATATTTACGTACGAATGTATGCGGATAAGTTTCGTAACTGTTTTCGTCGTTTTCGAACGGTTCGAACATTTGAAAAGCGACGTTTGCCGAAACAGGGACAAATTCTAAAGCGGCGATCGTTCTTACGACACGTTTCGTCCTTGTTACCGCCTGACATTTAATTTAACCAATAATTACATATTTACTAATCGCGGCCTCCATGGATACATAACACACGTAACTCACGACTATGACGAAGCTTTTTCCCGAAAATTTTTAGTTCAAGACTTGTACGCGCGAATATGCTAATAAATAGTACACTGTGCGGTATAGAGAATGACCTGATCTGGCGATGAACGTTGGAAGCATTTATACACGAATAATTTCTTTTACAACAACTAAGAAATTATCATTATCTAACTGGGAAGGTAAGATTTTCATTCCGCGGAACAACATTGAGGGAGGGAAGATGGACGAAACGGGGTCAAATAATTTAGAACCAAATTTATAAAAACATCCATTTTCGAAGGTCGTGTGCTGTGTGTGGGACTTCATATTGTTTATTAAAGTAAATATATTTCGTGGCTCTAAGTCACGTAACAGACCCTAGATATTTGGGGCTGGATGACACATAATGTCAAAACTCAGAAAAACATTTCGAAATCAACTGCGAGTGGATCGAACTGTGCCCAAAATGAAAGATTTTGGGTTTGCTTGTAATCGAAACAGCACAAATTCGTATGAAATTAATTTGATGACGCCCCGTCTTCCTTTCGGCCATCATCCCAGATGGATCTGATTGGAGCTCCTTTTCGACATTTCATTTCAACCAATTGGATTTTTTGCAATTTTCGTTTTTCGATGGTTAATCCTGAATAATCAATTTCCTTTTGACAGTTCACGTCAAATAAGCGAATTTTTCCTAATATTTGTTTTTCGACAAAACCTGAATAATCCCTTGACGTTATGTCAAACATCTTTCGTTCCGTTTTCCTTTCGGACGTCTAGTCGAAATTTCCCGAATCTACATTCGCATTGGCTAGCATTCTTGACGTTTATTCAAATATTCCCTCATTCGTTTTCCAATTGGCCACAATTCCAGAAGCGACATCATGTGATTGGTCGTGTGATTAACCATATCTACGTTCGTATTAGCTGACGTTTCTGACATGCATTCAAATGATCTCTCCTTCGTCTTCCAATTGGTCATAATTCCAGAAGCTTTTATCATCTGATTGGTCATATCTACCTTCGTATTGGCTGACGTTTCTGACATTTATTCAAATGTTCCCTCCTTTGTCTTCCAATTGGTCATAATTCCAGATGTTTCATCATCTGATTGGGCATCACCTTTGGCGCTTGATCGAATTTTTCCCATTTTTTTTTCGGTGGATGCTTCTGAATAGTCCTTGAGGCTATTTCAAACATACATTGTTCCGTTTTCGTATTGGACGTCATGTTGGATGCCTGGTCAAAATTTCCCAAATCTACGTTCAGATTGGCTAACATTTTTGACGTTTATTCAAATGTTCTATCGTTTGCCTTCCAATTAGCCATAATTCTAGAAGCGTCATCATCTGATTGGGCGTCTGGTTGGCCATATCTACGTTCGTATTGGCCGACGCTTCTGACGTTTTCTCTCCTTTCTCTTCCAATTGGTCATATTTCCAGATGCCCTAGTCACTTTTGACGTTTGATTTGAAACAATCGGATATGTCTCAATTTCATCTGTCGGCGGATGGTTCTGAATGATGTCTTGACGTTATTTCAAGCACCCTTCGTTCTGTTTTCCTATTGGACGTCATCTTAGACGTCTATAGTCAAAATTTCTCAAATCTACATTCGGATTGGCTAGCATGTTTGATATTTATTCAACTGTTCCCTAATTTGTCTCCCAATTGGTCATGATTTCAGACGTTTCATCATCTAATTGGGTGTCACTTTTGACGCTTGTTTTCAAATAATCGGATTTATGTCAATTACTTTTTGGACAATTGTTTTCAAATAATCGGATTTTTTCCTAATATTGGTTTTTCAACAAATCCTGAGTAATCCCTTGACGTTATTTCAAACACCTTTTGCTCCGTTTTCCTATCGGACGTCATCTTGGACGTCTGGTCAAAGATTTCCCAACTCTACGTTCGGATTGGCTAGCATTTTTGACATTATTTCAAATGTTCCATAATTTGTCTTCCAATTGGTCATAATTCCAGATGCTTTATCATCTGATTGGGTATAATGTTTGACATTTGTTTGAAATTTTGTTTACCCCCTCTTGTGATTGGTGATCATTCTTGACGTTTGCTAAAATCTTTCCTGTCAAATTGGGCGTAAAACTCGACACTTATTCAATTGTTCTCTGCTTTATTTTCTAATTGGCTACGCATCTTGACGCCTATTCTAACCTCATTTGTCTGTTTACTCATTGGCCCCAATTCTTGACGTTTATTCAAATTTTGCCCTTTTACCCTATAATTGGGTTTAATTCTTGATAATTTTTCTATTGTTTTCTATACTATCTTCCAATGGGTGATGATTTTTAAAAGTTATTCAAATATTTTCCGTTCTATCGATTGGACATCGTTTTTGATGATTTTTCTTCTCTGCCTTTCGACTGGTGGAAATTCTTAATGATTATTTAGATTTTCATTTGTCTTATCCAACCGGATTGATGTTATATTTTCTTGACATTTATCTTTAGATTTGAGATCGTTCGTCAAATGTTTCCCCTCCTAAGTTGTGACTGGTGAATTTCTGCTTTTTTTCTTGATTAACCCTAATTGTAGCCGAATATTCAATTGTTTTCAATTCCCCATGGTCACAATATTCGATTTCTATGGAAACTCCGCTGTTTAGTCTTCCCATTCGTCATAACTCTTCGTCATTTATTTAAGTCTTCTCCGACTAGATGTAATTCTTGACAACAATTCAAATTTCCCCCGTCTTACCTGTTGATTGGTAGACATGTTTAACAGTCATTTGTTTTTCTTCCACCTTTCCTTCCGTTTGGTGATATTACCTAGCATTTTTCTTTCGTTCGCTGACGATGTTCCATTTTCATTCGATCGTTTGCTTCCTCATCCTCCAATTGGTGATCATTTTTGACATTTATTCAAATGATCTGGTCTGTCCCCTGATTAGTAGGAATTCTTGATGTTTATCGTCCGATTCGCGACGATTCTTGACGTTTATTCTGATTTTTCTGGTCTGATCTTCCAATGCCATCAAGGTTTCTCGACCTCGTTTTTTGATCGGCCATAGTTTTTGGCGTTTATTCAAATTCTCTCGCTTCTGTATTCCAAATGATCAAAATCTTTGACATTTTGTCAAATCTTCAAGGGCTTGTGATTGGTCATAGCTCTTGACATTTGTTCTGAAGATTTCTCTATGGTCTCTTGATTCGAGATAATTCTTGACGCGACTTCTCGAATTTTGTTCGTTGCGTCTTCCGATTGGCTAGAATTCTTGACGTTTACTAAATTTGCTTGCATATGTTTTCCGATCGGCACTAATTCTCAGCGTTTATTGGCTATCGCCTTTGACGTTCGATAATTTCTCTTCCATTCTGACTTTTGATTGGTCATAATTTTTGACGTTTCTTCAAATTGTTTCTGATTTGAGTATCGGACGTCATCTTAGAAGTCTAAACGTCAAACTTTCCCAATTTTACGTTCGGATTGGCTCACATTCTTGACGTTTACGCAAATTTTCCCTAATTTATCTTCCAATTAGTCATAATTCCAGATGCTTCATCCTCATTTTAAACACTACATTTCAAATAATCGAACTTTTCCTAAATTTTTGTTTTTCGACAAATCTTGAATAATTCTTGATATTATTTCAAACAGCTTTTGTTCCGTTTTCTTATTGGAGGTCGTCTTGGACGTCTAGTCAAAGTTTCCCAATTCTACGTTCGGATTGGCTCGTATTTTTGACGTTTATTCAAATTTTCCCTCATTTATCTTCCACTTAGCCATAGTTCCATCATTCATCATCTGATTGGTTGTCATTTTAGACAATTCCTTTCAAATAATCGGATTTTTTCAAAATTTTTGTTTTTTGACAAATCTTGAATAATTCTTGACATTATTTGAAACATCTTTTGTACCGTTTTCCTATTCGGCGTCATCTGGGACGTCTAGCCAAAGGTTCCCAATTCTACGTTCGGATTGGCTCGTATTTTTGACGTTTATTCATATTATCTCCCAATTGGCCATAATTTCAGTGATTTTATCATTTGATTGGTCATCGCTTTTGATACTTATGCAAATTTTATTTACTCCGTCCTGTGATTGGTGATCGTTCTTGAAGTTTGTTAAAAAGTTTTGAAAGTGGATATAATTCTTGAGAGTTATTCAATTTTTTTCCTGCGCTGTTTTCTGATTGGCTACACAAATCTTGCCGCCTAATCAAAGCGTTTCTGTATGTCTACTCGTTGCTCACCATTCTTGACATTTATTCAAATTTGACTCTTCTGTCCTGTAATTGGGTGGAATTCTTGATCTTTTTTCATTTTTTGCTTTCCTATCCTTCAATCGGAGATAATCTTTAAAAATCATTCATAAATTTCCTGTTGTGTTTTCTGATTGGATATAAGTTTTGACGTTTTTTCCAGATTTTTCCTAACGACCAGTTAGGTTTTTGTTTATTTCGTGGTTGGTGATGTTTCTCGACATAAGATCCTCTTCAAATAATTCCTGATTTACCCTGAAGATGATGATTGCCCAATTATAAAAAACGGAAACTAGAAACGTAGGACTTTAGAGAAAAACAAGAATTTCTCCCCAAATTCGCAGTAGTGAAAGCCTTTAAGTTTACGAAAAGTTAGAAATAATCTAAACGAACTCATCTTAGCTGATTAAACCACATCGGCTCTACACAGATGCTGGAACCCGATCTGGCTCGATCTTAACACTATTCATTACAAGGTCCTTCGCATTCGATACGCTGTCCAACGGACACCAAAAACAACGAAGCTGCACCATCGACGAAGTCGAGATCTCGAAATGTTACGACCGTCAACGACCCGCACACGTTGTATGTATGTAAACCCACCTTTGCTTGTACAGCCACCAGCACCGAACGTGATTTCGAACGCGCCTCGAAGTAGTAAATCGGAATAATTTCACCTTTCTTCGGTGAGATCTTCAAGCTCCAACAGTCCTCCTCGGTCGGCGTCGAAGCGAAAACCGCACGAGCACGCTTCGAATCGGCTTTGTTGTGGCCAGTAAAGTTAGTCGAATATTGCGCTTATTTTTCGATTTCTTACTCGAGAGAAGAGAATTCGATTTCTCGCCGTTTCAGTGAGTGATTATTTTACGAGAGGCGATTTCGATCGGAAAATAATCGAGGAGGCGAATCATGGAGATTTGGATTTTTGGAAAGGTAACGTTTTAGTTTACTTCAATTTCTATCTTATGTACAGCAGTAAATATTGAGAAAACTGTCAACGATATTGTCGGTTTAAATGGGAAAGTTAAAGTAAACAAATGCGATTCGAAACCCAAGTTCAATGCCGGGAAATTTTTAGAAACTGACCAGAACGAGTCGTGCTCGTAAATTACTCGTTTAAATGTTCGCGGAGACAATAAATTCGATTAAAATCGGCGGTAATTCTTGATGTTTATTCAAAACTAGACTAGACTACGAGCTATAATAGTCATAAGTTTTGACATTTATTTCAATTTATTCTTTCCTCTCTTTCGATTGGTGCAAATTCTTGATTATTCTTCAAGCGTTTTCTATTCTATCTTCGAATTGGCTGTCATTCTTGGCGTCTAACCAAATTTCCTGAATTCTGCGTCCTGATTGGCTAAAATTTTTGACGTTTACTGACGCGTTTCCCAATTTGTCTTCGGATTGGTTATAATTTTTGACGTTTCTTCAATTTTTTTATTCTGTATTTTGATTGGTTATAATTTGTGTTATTTGTTCGAATGTCGCTTGTTCTATTTTCTGATTGGCTGTCGTTTTTGACGTCTAATCAAATTTCCCAAATTCTATGTTCCAATTTTATAATTTCTTTGACGTTTATTGAAGCGTTTCCTAATTTATTTTTGGAGTGGTTATGATTTTTGACGTTTCTTCAATATTTTTCTATTCTGTCTTTCGATTGGTCATAATTCGTGATATTTCTTCAAACGTCGTTTCTTGTATCTTCTGATTGGCTGTCATTTCTGACGTCTAAATCAAATTTACTGAATTCTGCGTTCCGATTGGATGAAATTTTGAACGTTTATTGAAGTGTTTCCCAATTTGTCTTTGGATTGGTTAAGATTTTTGACGTTTCTTCAATATTTTTCAATTCTGTGTTTGGATTGGTCCTAATTCGTGATATTTCGTCAAATGTCGTTTCTTCTATCTTCTGATTGGCTCTCATTCCTTACGTCTAATCAAAGTTACTGAATCTTCTTTCCGATTGGATAACATTTTTGACGTTCATTGAAGTGTTCGCTAATTTTTTTTTTTTTTGGATTGGTTATGATTTTTGACGTTTCTTCAACTTTACTCTACGTTGCCTTTCGATTGGTCCTAATTCGTTATATTTCATCAAATCTCGTTCCTTCTTTTAATTGGCTGTCATTTTTGACGTTTAATCAAATTTCCTAAATCTTGCATTCCAATTGGATAAAATTTTTGACGTTTATCGAAGTGTTCCCTAATTTATTTCCGGATTGGTTATGATTTTTGACGTTTCTTACATTTTTTTGCATTGTCTTTTGGATTGATCATAATTTGTAATATTTCTTCAAATGTCGTTTCTTCTATTTTCTGATTGGCTGTCATTTTAACGTGTAATTAAATTTTCTAACTTCTGCGTTCGGATTGGTTAAAATTTTTGACGTTCATTGAAGTGTTCGCTAATTTCTTTTTTTTTGGATTGGTTATGATTTTTGACGTTTCTTCAACTTTACTCTACGTTGCCTTTCGATTGGTCCTAATTCGTTATATTTCATCAAATCTCGTTCCTTCTTTTAATTGGCTGTCATTTTTGACGTTTAATCAAATTTCCTAAATCTTGCATTCCAATTGGATAAAATTTTTGACGTTTATCGAAGTGTTCCCTAATTTATTTCGGATTGGTTATGATTTTTGACGTTTCTTCATTTTTTTTTTTCTATTGTCTTTCGATTGATCATAATTTGTAATATTTCTTCAAATGTCGTTTCTTCTATCTTCTGATTGGCTGTCATTTTTAACGTGTAATCAAATTTTCTAAATTCTGCGTTCGGATTGGTTAAAATTTTTGACGTTTGTTGTAGTGTTCCCTAATTTGTTTTCGGATTGGTTATGATTTTTGACGTTTCTTCAAATTTCGTCTGTTCTATTAAAATCCATGCGATTGGTGACCATTTACCGCGTTTATTCTGATTTTTCTAATTTGCCTTTCGATTGGTCATAATTTGCGATATATGTTCAAACGTCGTTTGTTCTATCTTCTGATTGGCTGTCATTTCTGACGTCTTCAAATTTACTAGATTCTACCTTCGGATTGGATAAAATTTTGAACGTTTATTGAAGTGTTGCCTAATTTGTTTTCGGATTGTTATAATTTTTGACATTCTTTAAAAAAATTTCTGTTCTATTGAAATTCTTGTGATTGGTGGCCATTCTTCACGTTTAATCCGATTTTTCCTATTCTGCGTTTCGATTGGTTACAATTCGCAATATTTGTTCAAATGTCGTGTGTTCTATCTTCTGGTCGGTTGTTATATTTGACGTCTAATCACATTTCCTAAACTCTACGTCCTGATTGGCTAAAATTTTTGACGTTTATTCAAGTATTTCCTAATTTGCCTCCCGATTGGTTACAATTCTCGACTTATTCCGCCCTGTTCTCTGATTGGGCGCAACTCCACAAACGCATTCAAATTTTTCCTATTCTCTGATCTAATTGGTTGACATTTTGGGAGTTTACTCAACTTTATATGTCCATTGGTCATAGTTCTTGATATTTACTCAAATTATCTCTGTCTTGTGTTCGAATTAACCGAAATGTTTTGTTTTTATTCAAATTTTCTTTATTCTATCTTTCGATTGGGCGTAGGTGTGTTGACACTCCCTTCTTTGTAATCCGATCAGTAGCAATTTTTGAGAATTATTGATATTGTGTAGTCAAATAATTGTTTATAATATTGACAGTTATTGAATTTTTTCTATTCTCTCTCTCTCCCGATTTGATCATAATTACAGAATTATTATTGTTATTATAACAAATATCGATTTGCTGAAATGTTTTTTGTTGTTTGTGTGTGTGTTTGTCTCTTGTTGTTTCTTCTGATTCGCGCTCATTTCAAATTTTCTATTTTTTCCTCTAATTGGCGATCATTTTTGACATCTATACGAGTTTCTCCGTCTATTTTTGCAACTGGTGGTATTTCCGGAATTGTATCCAGCCTCTTCCTATCTAATTTTGGGATTTTGGGACGGAACCGGAAATCATCTTAGTCAAAAGTGTAGGCAATTCTCTCGAGAATTCCCGAAGAGTGGTAGGCTATCACGACCACTGTTCGTCCTAGGACGTTCTTTCGAATTTGCCCGATACATAATCTAGGTGAGGTCATCATTAAGGGTACAATGGATTTGAAGCTAACTCTAACATGTTTGTTCTTCGACTTCGACGCGTTTACTCTCCGATTTTAACCATCGATACAATCTTTTTCTCAACATTTTCGAAGGTGAAATTTTACCCACCCGTTTATTTCATTAAAGAGGAAAAAAAGACTGTCAAGGATTAACGGCTCGCCCACTTACCGTCATTTCCAGGAAATGACCGAGAATGTTGTCCCTCCGGCCCTCACCTCACCCCTCCCTCTTTAGACAAGTCATGCTGCTAATTGTGATAAGATTGCGTAAAATTTCCTTGAAGGATTTCTGTAAATACTCTGCCCAGATGCATTATGCATTTTCCGATTGTTTTGCCGGGATCGTCGCGCATTTCGTATTTCGTTCACGTGAAACGAGTGCCGAGGATTATGACGGCGAAATTTACATAGCGATCGAACATTATGATCATATACGGAATTGAAAACAATTAAATATTCACTAAGAACTAGGTGGCCAATCGAGGAAAAGAAAAACACAACAGTTGGAAGATGGAAGAGAGACTGGGGGAGCGGGATGACGTTTCAGGAAATATTAACAACTATCTTAAGTCGAAACGTCAATGTCAAAAAATATCAACAATCAGAAGATGAAACAAACACCAACATATTTCTTAGATTCCTAAGAAACTCGCCCCAGTTGGAGGATAAAGAGGAAAATCGCGAAAAAACCTCAAAAATCGTGGCCAATCGATAGACGTATTAATTCTTCATTTAACATCAATTTTTATTAATTACTCATCTAGTCTTTCATCTCGCGTAGAGTCCCACGATTTCATGATTATCGCCCAGGAACAAGACGTAACAACAAAAGAAAATTGTTTAATTCTGATATGTATGTCTGGAACTATTGTGCATCTCTGCAGAACGGAACGAATCTGTATTGTTTGGTAATCGGACAGGTTAAGAATTAAAGTGTCTCACACTATTTGCTTAAAACTTTCTTCAGCCGAGCAGATTAGAACTTTCATCGCGCAAATTTACGTTAATTTGAATCTATTAGCGTTCAGAAATCGACGGAGAAAGATGGGACATTGTCTACCGAGCGTTCGAAATCGATATTAAAGACGCTTCGTAAGATTTTATACCGGACGTTTCGAAATTTGGTGGAAGAAACGCGATGATTACGTAAGAAACGTTCAAAATCGATGGAGAAGAATTTAATTTTATCTACCGAGCGTTCGAAATGGATTGAAGCGGCTTGGAGGATCTTACGAGTATACTGGGCGTTTCGAAATCGGTAGAAGAAACCTGAAGACTACCCAGGGAGCATTCGAAATCGATTGAAAATGCTTTGTAAGATTTAATACCGGGCATTTCGGAATTTTGGCGGAAGAAACGTCAAGATTGGGTAAGAAGCGTTCGAAATCGATGCGGGAAAATGGGAAATTTTCTACTCAAGTGTTCGAAATCGATTCGGGTTCGGCTCAATACGAATTACTAACTCCTAGCCAACGGATAAAGAATTGAAGTGTGGCGCCCAACTTGGGGACAAAGCTCTGATAAGTGGCGCCCAACTTGGGGACAAAGCTCTGATAAGTGGCGCCCAACTTGGGGAAAAAGCTCTGACAAGTGGCGCCCAACGTGGGGAATAAAAATGTAAACGTAAGAAACTTCCGCCGGCGGTCATTCGACGTTGTTGAACGACTTCATCGGTTGTGGCTGATTTTTCTTGAATGTTCCACTAGGGACGATTTTGGATTTGACTTAGTACGAATTACTAGCATTACCAACGGATAAAAAATTGAAGGTGCTATAGCGCCCAACTTGGGACGAAGCTCTGATAAGTGGCGCCCAACGCCAACGTGGGGAATAAACATATAAACGTAAGAAACTTCAGTCAACTGCCATGCGTAATGCGATCTTACGAGTATACCGAGCGTTTAGAAATCGGGCGGAAGAAATTTGAGGATGGCCTAAGGAGAGGTTCGAAAACGATGGAGGATGATGGGAAACTGTCTACTGAGCGTTCTAAATCGATATTGTAAGATTATATACCGGGCGTTTCCAAATTTGGTGGAGGAAACATGAAGATTACGTACCTGAGCAGCATTTGAAATCGATGGAGGAAAACGGGAAATTTATTACCGAGTGTTCGAAATCGTTTGAAAAAGATGGGAAATCGTCTACCGAGCGTTCGATATCGATATTGAAGATGCTTTGTAAGATTATATACTGGGCGTGTCGAAATTCTTTGAAGAAACCTGAAGATTGCGTTAGGAGCGTTCGAAATCGCTGGAGGAAAATGCAATTTCATCTACCGAGCGTTCGAAATGGATTGAAGAGGCTTGGAAGATCTTACGAGTATACTGGGCGTTTCGAAATCGGTAGAAGAAGAAACCTGAAGACTGAGCAAGCAGCATTCGAAATCGATTGAAGATGCTTTGTAAGGTTTAATACCGGGCGTTTCCAAATTTGGTGGAAGAAAAATCGAGGACCTTTAAAAATCGATAGAGGAAGATGGGATTCTATATACCGAGCGTCCGAAATTGATTGGAGAGCCTCGGAAGCTTTCACGAGTATACTGGGCGCTTCGAAATTAGCGGAAGAAACCTGAAGATTGAGTAAAGAGCGTTCAACATCGATATTAAACAAGCTTTGTAAGATTTTATACCGGGCGTCTCCAAATTTGGTGGAAGAAACATGAAAGACCTTTAAAAATCCATGGAGGAAGATGGGATTCTATATACCGAGCGTTCGAAGTCGACTGGAGAGGCTTTGAAGCTTTCACGAGTATACTGGGCGCTTCGAAATTAGCGGAAGAAACCTGAAGATTGAGTTAAAGACCGTTCAAAATCGATATTAAACAAGCTTTGTAAGATTTTATACCGGGCGTTTCCAAATTTGGTAGAGGAAACATCGAGGACCTGTAAAAATCGATGGAGGAAGATGGGATTCTATATACCGAGCGTTCGAAATTTATTGGAGAGCCTCGGAAGCTTTCACGAGTATACTGGGCGCTTCGAAATTAGCGGAAGAAACCTGAAGATTGAGTTAAAAACCGTTCAAAATCGATATTAAAGAAGCTTTGTAAGATTTTATACCGGGCGTTTCGAAATTTGGTAGAAGAAACATCGAAGACCTGTAAAAATCGATGGAGGAAGATGAGATTCTATATACCGAGCGTTCCAAATCAATTGGAGAGCCTCGGAAGCTTTCACGAATATACTGGGCGCTTCGAAATTAGCGGAAGAAACGTGAAGATTGAATAAAAAGCGTTCAAAATCGATATTAAAGAAGCTTTGTTAGATTTTATACCGGACGTTTCCAAATTTGGTGGAAGAAACATCGAGGACCTTTAAAAATCGATGGAGGAAGATGAGATTCTATATACCGAGCGTTCGAATTCGATTGGAGAGCCTCGGAAGCTTCCACGAGTATACTGGGTGCTTCTAAATTAGCGGAAGAAACGTGAAGATTGAGTAAAAAGCGTTCAAAATCGATATTAAAGAAGCTTTGTAAGATTTTATACCGGGCGTTTCCAAATTTGGTAGAAGAAACATCGAAGACCTGTAAAAATCGATGGAGGAAGATGAGATTCTATATACCGAGCGTTCGAATTCGATTGGAGAGCCTCGGAAGCTTTCACGAGTATACTGGGTGCTTCGAAATTAACGGAAGAAACGTGAAGATTGAGTAAAAAGCGTTCAAAATCGATATTAAAGAAGCTTTGTAAGATTTTATACCGGGCGTTTCCAAATTTGGTAGAGGAAACATCGAAGACCTGTAAAAATCGATGGAGGAAGATGGTATTCTATATACCGAGCGTTCCAAATCGATTGGAGAGGCTCGGAAGCCTTCACGAATATACTGGGCGCTTCGAAATTAGCGGCAGGAACCTGAAGATTGGGTAAGGAGCGTTTAAAATCGATATATTGAAAACGCCCTGTAAAATTTTATACCGGGCGTTTCGAAATATTGGTGGAAGAAACGTCAACATTGGGTACGTAAGGAGCGTTCGTAATCCATGAGGAAAGTTTGAACATGTTTGTACTACCGGGCGTTCAGATTTGATGAAATAACGATGGAAATCTTATATAACGAGTGTTTCAGATTGTCGGGGGAAGATACGGATGTCTCGTAAAAAAAGGAATTAACTTTTACCATCGAACGACGTGCACTTTGCATGCGAAGCAGATACAATCAGCGCGTTCTTTTCTTTTTAAATCGATGACCTACCGCCTCCCGCGTTCCCACATTAGGATTTCCGCACCGTTAGAACAACGTTATTTAAAGAACGAAGGATTTTCCGGCGGTAAAAAGTAAAGGAAAAACGGGCATCGCGCGTGCACGCATTCCAAAGAACGACCGTTAAAAACGTGCCCGGCAAGTCGATACTAATCGTTCTCCTCGGTATAATCTCAAGGATGGATGAGATGGTGAGAATAATCTCTAATTTCTCGTCTCTCGTCGTAAAAAACGGCATTCTTTTAGAAACGTGACGAGCAAGTAACGTAAGTTTTTCGGGGGATTACGTAAAGAGGGTTTTGAGAGGAATCCTTGACACGGAAAAGAAGAATCGGGTTAGGTAATTTTGAAGAAGAGAAACGTGCGCGTATCAAAGTTTGTTCGAACAGATCCGCTTTTATACGACGAATCTGAGGTTACGATTCGAACGGATCGAATTTTTAATCTGATCCGAAATTTAATTTGGACATATCGTAGATAGATATGATACGTGGTCGATTAGTACGTTGGGTAATATCCGAATAATTGAGGTCGTGAGCAGGTGAATGTGGTATTTGAAAATCACCGATATCGCGTGTACAATCGAAGATATCGACATATATTCGAAATGTTACGGTTGCGTTCATAGCAAAGTCCTAAAATTTCAAACCTGGTAAACTAGCTCCCTTTTCAGCTTCGCGGGAAAGTGAATTCGGGAAAGTTTAGGACCAAGTTTAGGAGTGCAGACCAAAAAGCTCCAAAACTTTTTCTCTTTTAAAGAGGCGATCCCAAATAAGAAGGGAATATGTTCAGATTCACGAGGACAGAGGGCGTCTTTCCTCGCCCTCAACGGAAAAAAGTGGATTTTAACTTTTGAGATTGGTGGCAAAGTTCGATTCCTTGTTTCAAAACGAAGCAAATTCGGTGAAGTCCAGGCTAGGCAACCTCCAATGCGTCTTTTATGCTGGATGACCTCTCACTTGGTTCGTTGGTTGGTTGCTTGGGTGAGTTGATGGATCACCTCGATCCAAAAACCGCACTCAATTAGCTTCAAAGCCTTCTTTAACCCCTTGCACTACGCCGAAATTCACAATCAGCCGTGCCAAACTCGGGCGCCTGAGTGGTCCCGAAAAGAGTCGAAGCGGCGAAGACTGAGTGTCGGAACTTTGAACACATCTTACGACCATTCTTACGACTGACAATGAGTGCGAGATAGGCGTGCTCGTGTTGACTCCACGCGGTGGTGCTCTTGTAAAATTCAAAAGACAACAAGATACAAGATAAAATACCCAATCATTCAAGAAAAGGAAAGAAGAGATAAGACCTCATTCAGGCGTTCCTGGTGGCCCGAGATTAAGACCACGAGCACGGCTCGTGATATTCATGTTTAGCCCGAAATGTCGATTACGAGCCTGACTCGTGATATCCACGTTTGCCGTGAAATTGAACAACGAGCCTGACTCGTGATATTCAAGTTTGGCCTAAAATTTTCATCACGAGTCAGACTCGTGAAAATAGTGCAAGGGGTTAAGCTGATTTACTTGTCACTTGGTTGGAGGATTGGTGACCTGATCACTCACTTCCATCATTGTTCCCAAAAATAAAAAACGCACTCAACAAGCTGATTTATTCGCCATTTGATTGGTTGTAGAATTGGTGAGCTGATCGCTCACTTCCCTCCATGTTCCAAGAAAATGTTCTGAACGAGCTCCATAACCTTCTTCAAGCCGACTCATTAGCCATCTAATTGATTGTTTTCTTTGCTTGGAAGATGGATGGCGTGATCACTCACATCCATCCCTGTTCCAAAGAGAAAAAACGCACTCAACGAGCTGATTTATTCGCAATTTGATTGGTTGTAGAATTGGTGAGCTGATCGCTCACTTCCCTCCATGTTCCAAGAAAATGTTCTGAACGAGCTCCATAACCTTCTTCAAGCCGACTCATTAGCCATCTAATTGATTGTTTTCTTTGCTTGGAAGATGGATGGCGTGATCACTCACATCCATCCCTGTTCCAAAGAGAAAAAAACGCACTCAACGAGCTCCAAAACATTCTTCAAACTGATTTATTTGCTATCTGATTGGTTGTTTTGTTTGGTTGGAGATTGGTGACTTGATGCCTCACATCCATCATTGTTCCAAAAAAAAACACACTCGAAGAGCTCTAAAACTTTCTCCAAAGCTAATTGACTTGCTATCTGAATTATTTGCTATCTGATTGGTTGTTTCATTTGTTTGGAGGACTGGTGAGCTGATCGATTACTCTCATCTTTGTTCCAAAAGCGCACACAACGAGCCGGCTTATTTGCCACTTGATTGGTTGTTTTATTTGGTTGGAGGATTGGTGAGTTAATCGATAATTTCCATCCTTGTTTGAAAAAAACGTTCTCAACAAAATCCAAAATCTATTCTAAGCTGATTTATTTACCATCTGATTGGCTCTTTCATTCGGTTGGAGGATTGGTGATTTGATCAATAACTTCCAACCATGTTCCAAAAATGCATTTAATAAGCTCCACAACCGTCTCCAAGCTGACTTATTTTCTATCTGGTTAGTTGTTTTGTTTGGTTGGAGAATTCATGAGTTGCTATATCACAGTTGGTGGGGACGAAATTGGACGAAGTTTTCCTCAAACTGGTTTAATTTCGCTTTGAATAGTTGGTTGGAAAATTAGCGAGTTCGTTGATTATATGGGCGAGCTAGTTTACCTTCTACTTCGTTGATTGGATAATTTGGAAGTTTGTAGATCATTTGGATAGTTGATGAAATGTAATTGGATAAAATATTGGTATTTGGCAGTAAAGTCCAATTTTCTACTGCAAGAGGAAAGCAAATGAAACGGGCAAAAGCCCAATCTCCAATCTGTTTGCATCTTTGTCTGAAAACAGATCCAAGAACCTTCTTCAAGTTAATTTATTTTGTCATCTGACTGGTTGCTTGTTTGGTTGGATGATTGGTGAGTTGAGCGATCAGTTTAGTAGTTGGTCGGAAAGAAATTGGACGAAACTTTCCTCAAACTGATGTAATTTCCTCCTGATTGTTTGGTTGGAGGCCTAGTGAGTTCGCGGATCATATAGACAGTTGGTAATATGGAAATTGGCGGAATTGTAGTAATACCCAAGAACAAATGAAATAGTGAAAATCTAAAACTCCAATCCGTCAGCCTCTACTCTTTAGGCTTCCTTCCGGCTTCCAACTTGATTGCTTGGGCAATTGGTAAATTGGTAGATCACTTTGGTAGTTGGTGATATGTAATTGGAGAAAATTTTGGCATTGGTGGTAAAATTACAATCCTCTGTTGCAGGAGGGAAGCACATGAAACTATCCCAAGTCCAAGCAACGTCCGATCTGTTTGCATCCTTGTATCAATACACGTCCAAGAAGCTTCGAACCCTTCTTAAAGTTGATTTATGTGCCATTGGATGGGTCACTTGTTTGGTTGGATGATTGATAAGCTCCTCAAGCCGATTTCATTTCTACTTGAGTTGTTAGTTGGTCGATTAGTTGGTTGGTTAATTGATGGTGGTATTGCTGAGTTGGTTGATTGACTACTAAAACTCCAGAAAATTGTTGTTCATGAAAAGTTTTGTTCCAAAATTGTGCCGTCTTTAATTTGACTTATCTGCCATCGTGATCGGAGACTTGGTCGATAAATTGTTGGATTGGTTTGTATCATTGGAGGATCTATGAGGAGGTAAATTACTTGGTAAGGCTCAAAAAGTTGTACTCGATTAGCATTTTCACGCCAAAACACAAGGAACAGCATTCGAAGATTCGTCTAAGCTAGTTTACTTACCACAAGATTGGTTTGTTTTCCGACTTGGTGAGGATTGGTGAGTTTATAGACGAGTTGGTCAGTCTCAAAAAGTGACCGATTCATTTTCTGATTGAAGGACTGGCGATTTCGTGGATTAGCTAACTGACTTGCTACCCGATTGATTAATCGTTTGGTTGAGAAATTGGTGAATTGCTTCAAAACAATCCTACAACTGGTTTACTTGTCACCCGATTAGTTAGTTATTTGTTTCGGAGCTTGTAAAATTAGTTAACATGCTTCATTCTTCAAGATGGATCATTTGCATTGTCATTGCCCTTGTTGAGAGAGTCGACGAGTTAGTTAGTTGTTTACTGAGTTGATTAGTAATTCCTTGATTAACGGGGAATTTCGCTTAGTTAAAAACAACTATTTCCTGCACAAACTTACTACCAACCTTAACATAACATAAAATTCCCCATTAATTCCTACGTTTCTTTCTGGTTTTCTAGATTTCCAACTATGGGAAAAAATGACAATCCGAAGCTGAGCGCCAAGCATCACCAAAGTTGTCCCGAAATCCACCTCAAATCCAAGTCGAGCACCTTTGACAAGTACAGCGAAAAGTCTCGTACGATCCCGAACGAACTTGAAGACCATTACTACAACCCCTACAGCAATTTCGTCCATTTCTTCAAGTCCCAAAAGGAGTACATCAGCAACCATCTTCGGATCAAAGCCGGTATCGCCGAGAACAACAAGTCCAAGTCGAGCAAGTTCCAATCGAAGAAATCGACAATCAGAGACTATACCCCGAAGATTATCAATCAGGACGTTACCATGGGGATGTGGATATGATCCTTGGAGTACCTCAAAGACGA
Organism: Chrysina gloriosa; assembly: GCA_038088585.1. Classification (NCBI taxonomy): domain Eukaryota; kingdom Metazoa; phylum Arthropoda; class Insecta; order Coleoptera; family Scarabaeidae; genus Chrysina; species Chrysina gloriosa. The sequence continues at coordinate 31,390,934 of CM076095.1, read as the reverse complement.
TGGTCGACGGTTAGAGACGTCCCGATTCATTTCCTCAAGCACGTTCTGATTACAGTCGAAGATGAGTAGTTTAGTTGCTAGTCTCGTAGGTGTCGCTTTCAACGTGGGAACCAATCCGGTAGCCATCGCTGGTTTGGTCCCGTTGATTACTGCCGGGCTAGCCTTCATCAGATACTGGAACTACGACCCGGAGACGCACCCCGTCAACGTGAATAGGGTAAATCACGAAAGTGACGATTGCAGTTTACGAAGTGATAACCTTTGACGTTTCCCGAAACAGGTTCTTAAGGAGTACGATTTCGTGGTGGTGGGGGCGGATCGGCGGGAGCGGTGGTAGCCTCCCGACTATCGGAGATCGCCAATTGGACCGTTCTGCTCCTGGAAGCTGGAGGGGACGAAAATGAGATTTCGGACATACCGAGCATGTGCGGTTACGTTCAGATGTCGGAGATGGATTGGATGTATCAGACGTCACCTCCCGGAGATTCGCCGTACTGCTTGGCTATGATCGGGGATAGGTGCAATTGGCCCAGAGGAAAGGTATGTAATAGTAAAATAAACTAGTTTCGGGCCTAAGGTGTCATCTTGAATGCCTCCCGTTGATTCGGATGAATTTACCACCAACATCTAGGACCTTACGAGCTTCAAATCTTCATATCCAGAAGATCTCGACTGCACCTTACAGTTGGGAAGGAAGATTGAAGATTGATGGTACCTAATATTTGAGGATCTTGCGGAATAAGCGTGAAAGTTTGAAGGTCATAAGATCTCGGGAAGTCAGAAAACGAGCACAAGGATGTTGAAAATCCGCAGTTTCCAGGCTGATACCCCAAAATCTTACAAAGGCTCCAAAATATCAGGCTAACGTTCTGAAATCTCGTCAAAGTTCCAAAGTTTCAAGCCAACTTCCCGAAATTTTGTAAAGCTTCCCGGTTGTCAGGAAGTCAACTTGAAATTTCGGAACCTTTCAACTCTTCAATATGTCGACTGGCCCTTGCAGTTGGAAGGGAACGCTTGAAGGTTTAATGGTACCCAGTATTTGAGGATCTCGCGGAATAAGCGTGAAAGTTTAAAGGTCATAAGATCTCATGATGTCAAGAAACGAGCATAAGAGTGATGGGCACGTTCGACCGCTTAGCATGCTCAACAATTCATCCTTGACCGCCAAATCGAAGGGATACACGTATTCCTTCTGTATCGGTTTCTACCATATGAGATCCATCATCTGCCTTTAAATCCCCCTCCTCCTCCCTCCCCAATACTTTAGAATCTTAAGGAAGCCACCAAAGCTAACCTCAAACTCGTTCCAGGTTCTAGGTGGGAGCAGCGTGTTAAACGCAATGGTCTACGCTAGAGGCAACAGGTACGACTACGACAAGTGGGCCTCCGACGGCAACACGGGCTGGTCCTACGAAGAGGTGTTACCATATTTCCTGAAATCCGAGGACAATCGTAACCCCTATCTGGCCAAGACGAAGTACCACAACGAAGGAGGTTATTTGACCGTCCAGGAATCGTCCTGGAGAACACCTTTGGCGGTCGCCTTCTTGCAAGCAGGCCAACAGATGGGCTACGAAGTCCGGGATTGCAACGGCGGAAAACAAACCGGATTCATGCTGGTTCAAGGTACCATCAGGCGAGGCACCAGATGCTCCACCGCGAAAGCCTTCTTAAGACCGGTGAGGAACAGGAGGAATCTTCACGTGGCGATGTTCGCCCAAGCCACTAAGGTACTCATCAACGATCACAGCAAGCGGGCTTACGGGGTGAAATTCGTCCGGAACGGTCGGGAGCAGATGGTGAGGGCCAGACGGGAGGTCGTTTTGTCCGCCGGTTCCATCGGAAGTCCGCAGCTTCTGATGTTATCCGGCGTAGGACCGAAGGATCACCTCGAATCGTTCGGTATCGAAGTCGCGAGCGATTTGAAGGTCGGATATAATCTACAGGACCACGTCGGTTTGGGAGGGTTGACCTTCATCGTGGACGAGCCCCTATCGTTCACGAGGAAGAGATACCAAAGCATGTCGGTGGTGATGGAGTACTTGCTGAGGGAACGAGGACCGCTGACTAGTCCCGGAATCGAGGCCTTGGCCTTCGTTAATACGAAATACGCCCCGGAGCATGGACTATGGCCCGATATCCAGTACCATTTCGCTTCGAGCAGCGTCAATTCGGACGGGGAGCAAGTGAAGAAGATCACGGGTTTGAGGGATAGCGTCTACAATACGGTTTATAAACCTTTAGGCGATAGCGAGACTTGGTCCTTGTTACCTTTGCTGTTAAGACCTAAAAGCACGGGTTGGATCCGTTTGCGATCGAAGAGCCCGTTCGTTTACCCGGATATCAACCCCAATTACTTCACCCATAAGGAGGACGTCCAAACCCTCATAGAGGGCATAAGGATCGCCTTGAACATCTCCGATTCGGCGGCGTTTCAGAAATTCAACTCCCGCCCGCACAAGATGCCGTTTCCGGGCTGCAGACAATACGAGTTCGATACGGACGCGTACTGGGAGTGCAGTTTGAGGCAATTCACCTTCACCATTTATCATCCGACCTCCACGGCGAAGATGGGACCGTCGAGTGACCCGGACGCCGTCGTCGATCCCAGATTGAGGGTGTACGGAATCAAAAATTTGAGGGTCATCGATGCCTCGATCATGCCCAATATCGTCAGTGGAAACACCAACGCGCCGGTGATCATGATCGGGGAGAAGGGGGCCGATATGATCAAGGAGGATTGGTTGAGTTTGCGGAAGTTGATGAACGTTTAAGTTTCGGGACTTCCTCTCCGATCGGGTCTGCATTTCGATGATGATGGTTCATTTATTTATTTTCGTTCTGTTGGTAGCTTTCTAAATGGAATTAGTAGTGATAAGACACTCAATTTTTTTCTTTTGTTTAGTGAGACGATGTACAGTAATAAGTGTTAGAGACACGAATTGATGTTTCCAATAGTGAGAATTGAAGGATGAAGCTCAGGGTCCTGTGAGCGAGTCTAGAAATTGGACGATGAGAGACTCAATTTCTTTGGTTAGGCGAAACGATGTATAGGAGGAAGCGTTGGGCAGACAAATTGATGTTTCTAATAGTGAAATATGAAGGATAAAGCTCAGGGTTATGTGAGCGCGTCTAGAAATTGGACAATGAGAGACTCAATTTCTTCGATTGGGTAAAACGAAGGCTATTTGGAAGGATTGGGAAGACGAATTCATGTTTCAAGTAATGAGAATCGAAGGACAAAGCTCAAATTATGTGACCGAATCTACGAAGGATAAATCTCAAATCATATGAACGAGTCTACAAGTTCGACCATGAGACACTCAAGTTCTTTGTGTAGTGAAACGATGTATAATAGGAAACGTTGGGGAGGCGAATTGATGTTTTGAATAGTGAAAATTGAAGGATAAAGCTCAGGCCATGTGAAGGAGTCTAGAAATTGGACGATCAGAGACTAAATTTCTTTGTTTAGTGAAACAAAGTATAGTAGGAAGTGTTGAAGAGCCAATTGATGTTCGGACTAGTGAAAATTGAAGGTCATGTGAACGAGTCTATGAAGGGCAAAGATCAGATCACGTGAACGAGTCTAGAAATTGAACGATGAGACACTCAATTTCTTTGTGTAGTGAAACGATGTATAATAGGAAACGTTGGGGAGGCGAATTGATGTTTCGAATAGTGAAAATTGAAGGATAAAGTTCAGCCCATGTGAAGGAGTCTAGAAATTGGACGATCAGAGACTAAAGTTCTTTGTTTAGTGAAACGATGTATAGTAGGAAGCGTTAGGGAGGCGAATTGAGGTTTCGATTAGTGAAAATTGAAGGATAAAGCTCAGGGTCACGCGAACGAGATTATAAAGGGCAAAACTGAGATAACGTGAACGAGTCTAGGAATTGGACAATGAGAGACCCATTTTCTTTGGTTGGGTAAAACGATGTATAGTAGGAAGCGCTGGGGAGGCGAATTGATGTCTCGACTAGTGAAAATTGAAGGATAAAGCTCATGGTCAAGTGAACGAGTCTATGAAGGACAAAGATCAGATCATATGAAGGAGTCTAGAAATTCGACGATGAGAGCCTCAATCTCTTTTCTCAGTGAAACGATATACAGTAGTAAGTGTTGGGGAGACGATTTGATATTTCGAATAGTGAAGATTGAAGGATAAAGCTCAGCTCAAATGAAGAACTCTACAAATTGGTAATGATAAGAGACTCGATGTTTCTTTAGTAAAAGGATGTAGAGTAATGAGTGTTGGAGACTAATTGATGCTTCGAGTAATGAGAATTGAAGGACAAAGCTCAGGTCATGTTAACGAGTCTAAAAAATGAAGGATATGAGACTCCATTTTTTGCTGTTTGTTTAGTGAAACGATGTATAGTAGGAAGTCGTGAAGGGACGAATTTATGTTGCGAGCAGTGAAAATCGAAGGATAAAGGCTCATGGAAATTGGAGGAAAAAAGAAACATGCAAAATACGTATTCTTCTTCTTCTTGCTTTCGTAGTAGTTTACTTCAAGTTTACCCGGATCCAAGGCAGAAAAGAAACGCAATATCTTTCGATCGTAACAACAACAAGATGGCCTCCGATTTGGGACGAAATAGAGCGTAGGAAAACGGAGCCAAAACAAAGAAAAAGGATTCTTTTTTTATTAAAAAAAAAAAATCAAAAGAGAAAAGAAAATGCGAGAATGAAGATTTCACTATTCGAATCGGATCCGATTGGTCAGTTTGTAAACCGGAAGTTCTTCTTCCGTTCTTTCTTAGAATCCAGAAATCTCCATCTCGCATTTTCTCCCTAAACCTGCGTTTCTTCCAAATCGATACCGATTTTGCACTTGTCGGAAAAATTTCGAGATTTCTGAACTCCATCTTCCTCGAAGAGAATATCGTTGTAAACGTCGTTATGGCGGTGAAATTGTAGTTTGATGCAATGCAACGTCGAATAAATTGTAAATATGATATCGTAAAACTAGTCAATTATATTACACGTTGGTATAACTTTGTATGTATTGTATTGTTTTTATTCTTATTGTAATTCTCGATAAATTTGACTCTTGATATAACGACCTAATCGAAAGCTCTCCCGAAGATGATGAAAATACAGTCCTGGCCCTTAGATGTTGGTGCTACAAGCGGTTTCATTTGGGATTTATAACGAGGAGACTCTCGGAAGGGTCCAGGCTGCGCCAGTCCAGGAATCCCACTTGGAACGGGTGGCTCGGTTTGCACCTTTAAAGTCTTTAATCTCTAAAATCTTACTTAGTAAGCTTTGCATAGCTACTTGGTAGCTGCCCATTAACGTAGCCAATTTGATTTCGGTTGTTATATGGAGAGTCATCCAAATTTTATTTTGTTAACGACTCTCGAATCGAGTTTACTATTTTTACTCAATAAATTTCTTGAAGAAATTTGCTTCGGATTTATTCATTGGTGGAAAGTTGAGGGTGGCGAATGAAAAAAGGGGTTCGTATGATTCGCCTGCTTTTCCTTCCTGCATTTTTAACTTTCCTTCGCCCGCATAATTACCCTTGTGTTCTCCCTCTTTCCCATTTTCCAACTTTCAAGTCTCTACTCTATCGCTTTCTTTTCCCTTCCACTGATTTTCTCCTTCGTTTTTCCTCTTTACCTTTCTGTATTCTCTCCGTTTCCCATTTTCTAACGTTTAAGTCTCTACCCTATCGTTTTCTTTCCCCCAGTCCTTTTGTTTTGCCTCACCCTATCTCTCTCAGAGAAAAGTGCGATAGTAGATTGGGTTGACCGCGCTTCATTCATCACCGGTATTTGAGGATCAAATTCAAGCAACGTAGTCAAGGACGTTAGACGAGTTTCGAAGGAGTCAAGCAAAAGGGAAAAAGCCGAAAAGCATCTTGAAATAGTTAAGTTGAGGCGATCTTTCATATAATCCAGCAGACTGAGGTTATCTGATAAGTAAGGTTCGAGTGCGTGATAAGTTATCATTAAGTCGTTTAAACCGGACTGACGCTATCCGTCCACCGCTTCTCCCCACTTACGTGCAAGGCGCGACATAAAAATTCGGAAGAGGGACAGCGTCGGTCCGGTTCACACTACTTATTATGCACTCGTTCTCCAAACCTTACTCATATGGAGGCTGGTGCAACTTTCCGATAGGTCGATCGCGAGCGACATCTGTGCGAAGGGGGACAAAACTAACGTGGATACGAAGCAGCGATACACAGAATTCTAACTTTGCGACGGTAGGCAACACATTATACAGATGTGACAGAAATGAACAGAACCAGAGAGAAAGCAGCTTAGTATGATGGAAGAGTTCGAAAGAGGGGAGGAGAAAATACAAGCTCTTTCCTGATCAGATCTCCGGAGGCACAGGCATACAGGGACGAAGAGAAAGTGGATACCATGATGATGACTGCGATTGCAGATGTAAGAAAGGGGCAAGGAAATGAAGAAGTGAAAATGAGAAAGTAACAGAAAGGGTGGTAGGGCTGGAAAGAAAGGTGGCGGAGATGGTAAGACATGGTGATCAGCTGATGTGGGTGTCACAATTTGATGTTGAAACTTATCAACAAATGCAGATATCAATATGGCGGCAAGATCGTACAGCCGATTCAGATTCCAAAGCGAAATTTTATCAATAAAATACGGGGCCGAGGCTGATCGACCGCTTTGCGTCTCACAATACAAGGTCGGAACTGACGAACTGATTCCGATGTCAAAATTACGTGAAGAATTTCCGAAAAACACACAATAAGAACAGTAGAAATCTGCGAACATTTTTAAGAACATTAGTAATAATAAAAGAAACGCTATCGAAATATGTTAGATTTGAGTTCTTAAGAAAGTTCCGATTGGCAGCGTTTTTCAAGACAAGTTCTCTTCTAATTCGTTCATTTTGATACAAATAAAAACCGCATTCTTCGTCCGCACGTGCCCCGGCGTTCCTAAACCTTTAGGAGCGGCCTCGGACACGGTCGCGCGCTCTCCTCCTTACGAAATACCGACATAAAACAGAGAAAGTGTTAAGTAACCGGGCACGCTATTAACATTGAAATATCATTAGTAATTATCGCGTTCGTTAGGCGCGAATATGCCGCTACACGCACGTAGGCACGACGCGGTCAATTCGATAGGCGATGAGACACATTTTGTATACAAATATTGGCTCGGAAGGCGGAAATATCTGAAGATTGAGAAAGATTGGAGCAGAAGGGAGATGAAGACCAACTATTTCTAGTACATTTCGATCTGTAGAATTGACTGGTGCAAGATATTTTGAAATCGGTTTAGTAGTTTAGGAGCTATGCCACTTTTACTGCCGCTTCCGGTTCGTTGCTCCTACACGATTTTGACGATTCCTGCTCCAAATAAGTACATTTGCAACGGTACACCGACCATTTCTAGTACATTTCGATCTGTAGAATTGACTGGTGCAAGAAATTTTGAAATCGGTTTAGTAGTTTAGGAGCTATGCCACTTTTACTGCCGCTTCCGGTTCGTTGCTCCTACACGATTTTGACGATTCCTGGTCCAAATAAGTACATTTGCAACGGTAGACCGACCATTTCTAGTACATTTCGATCTGTAGAATTGACTGGTGCAAGAAATTTTGAAATCGGTTTAGTAGTTTAGGAGCTATGCCACTTTTACTGCCGCTTCCGGTTCGTTGCTCCTACACGATTTTGACGATTCCTGGCCCAAATAAGTACATTTGCAACGGTAGACCGACCATTTCTAGTACATTTCGATCTGTAGAATTGACTGGTGCAAGAAATTTTGAAATCGGTTTAGTAGTTTAGGAGCTATGCCACTTTTACTGCCGCTTCCGGTTCGTTGCTCCTACACGATTTTGACGATTCCTGGCCCAAATAAGTACATTTGCAACGGTAGACCGACCATTTCTAGTACATTTCGATCTGTAGAATTGACTGGTGCAAGAAATTTTGAAATCGGTTTAGTAGTTTAGGAGCTATGCCACTTTTACTGCCGCTTCCGGTTCGTTGCTCCTACACGATTTTGACGATTCCTGGTCCAAATAAGTACATTTGCAACGGTACACCGACCATTTCTAGTACATTTCGATCTGTAGAATTGACTGGTGCAAGAAATTTTGAAATCGGTTTAGTACTTTAGGAGCTATGCCACTTTTACTGCCGCTTCCGGTTCGTTGCTCCTACACGATTTTGACGATTCCTGGTCCAAATAAGTACATTTGCAACGGTAGACCGACCATTTCTAGTACATTTCGATCTGTAGAATTGACTGGTGCAAGAAATTTTGAAATCGGTTTAGTAGTTTAGGAGCTATGCCACTTTTACTGCCGCTTCCGGTTCGTTGCTCCTACACGATTTTGACGATTCCTGGTCCAAATAAGTACATTTGCAACGGTAGACCGACCATTTCTAGTACATTTCGATCTGTAGAATTGACTGGTGCAAGAAATTTTGAAATCGGTTTAGTACTTTAGGAGCTATGCCACTTTTACTGCCGCTTCCGGTTCGTTGCTCCTACACGATTTTGACGATTCCTGGTCCAAATAAGTACATTTGCAACGGTAGACCGACCATTTCTAGTACATTTCGATCTGTAGAATTGACTGGTGCAAGAAATTTTGAAATCGGTTTAGTACTTTAGGAGCTATGCCACTTTTACTGCCGCTTCCGGTTCGTTGCTCCTACACGATTTTGACGATTCCTGGTCCAAATAAGTACATTTGCAACGGTAGACCGACCATTTCTAGTACATTTCGATCTGTAGAATTGACTGGTGCAAGAAATTTTGAAATCGGTTTAGTACTTTAGGAGCTATGCCACTTTTACTGCCGCTTCCGGTTCGTTGCTCCTACACGATTTTGACGATTCCTGGTCCAAATAAGTACATTTGCAACGGTAGACCGACCATTTCTAGTACATTTCGATCTGTAGAATTGACTGGTGCAAGAAATTTTGAAATCGGTTTAGTAGTTTAGGAGCTATGCCACTTTTACTGCCGCTTCCGGTTCGTTGCTCCTACACGATTTTGACGATTCCTGGCCCAAATAAGTACATTTGCAACGGTAGACCGACCATTTCTAGTACATTTCGATCTGTAGAATTGACTGGTGCAAGAAATTTTGAAATCGGTTTAGTACTTTAGGAGCTATGCCACTTTTACTGCCGCTTCCGGTTCGTTGCTCCTACACGATTTTGACGATTCCTGGTCCAAATAAGTACATTTGCAACGGTAGACCGACCATTTCTAGTACATTTCGATCTGTAGAATTGACTGGTGCAAGAAATTTTGAGATCGGTTTAGTACTTTAGGAGCTATGCCACTTTTACTGCCGCTTCCGGTTCGTTGCTCCTACACGATTTTGACGATTCCTGGTCCAAATAAGTACATTTGCAACGGTAGACCGACCATTTCTAGTACATTTCGATCTGTAGAATTGACTGGTGCAAGAAATTTTGAAATCGGTTTAGTACTTTAGGAGCTATGCCACTTTTACTGCCGCTTCCGGTTCGTTGCTCCTACACGATTTTGACGATTCCTGGTCCAAATAAGTACATTTGCAACGGTAGACCGACCATTTCTAGTACATTTCGATCTGTAGAATTGACTGGTGCAAGAAATTTTGAAATCGGTTTAGTACTTTAGGAGCTATGCCACTTTTACTGCCGCTTCCGGTTCGTTGCTCCTACACGATTTTGACGATTCCTGGTCCAAATAAGTACATTTGCAACGGTAGACCGACCATTTCTAGTACATTTCGATCTGTAGAATTGACTGGTGCAAGAAATTTTGAAATCGGTTTAGTACTTTAGGAGCTATGCCACTTTTACTGCCGCTTCCGGTTCGTTGCTCCTACACGATTTTGACGATTCCTGGTCCAAATAAGTACATTTGCAACGGTAGACCGACCATTTCTAGTACATTTCGATCTGTAGAATTGACTGGTGCAAGAAATTTTGAAATCGGTTTAGTACTTTAGGAGCTATGCCACTTTTACTGCCGCTTCCGGTTCGTTGCTCCTACACGATTTTGACGATTCCTGGTCCAAATAAGTACATTTGCAACGGTAGACCGACCATTTCTAGTACATTTCGATCTGTAGAATTGACTGGTGCAAGAAATTTTGAAATCGGTTTAGTACTTTAGGAGCTATGCCACTTTTACTGCCGCTTCCGGTTCGTTGCTCCTACACGATTTTGACGATTCCTGGTCCAAATAAGTACATTTGCAACGGTAGACCGACCATTTCTAGTACATTTCGATCTGTAGAATTGACTGGTGCAAGAAATTTTGAAATCGGTTTAGTACTTTAGGAGCTATGCCACTTTTACTGCCGCTTCCGGTTCGTTGCTCCTACACGATTTTGACGATTCCTGGTCCAAATAAGTACATTTGCAACGGTAGACCGACCATTTCTAGTACATTTCGATCTGTAGAATTGACTGGTGCAAGAAATTTTGAAATCGGTTTAGTACTTTAGGAGCTATGCCACTTTTACTGCCGCTTCCGGTTCGTTGCTCCTACACGATTTTGACGATTCCTGGCCCAAATAAGTACATTTGCAACGGTAGACCGACCATTTCTAGTACATTTCGATCTGTAGAATTGACTGGTGCAAGAAATTTTGAAATCGGTTTAGTACTTTAGGAGCTATGCCACTTTTACTGCCGCTTCCGGTTCGTTGCTCCTACACGATTTTGACGATTCCTGGTCCAAATAAGTACATTTGCAACGGTAGACCGACCATTTCTAGTACATTTCGATCTGTAGAATTGACTGGTGCAAGAAATTTTGAAATCGGTTTAGTACTTTAGGAGCTATGCCACTTTTACTGCCGCTTCCGGTTCGTTGCTCCTACACGATTTTGACGATTCCTGGTCCAAATAAGTACATTTGCAACGGTAGACCGACCATTTCTAGTACATTTCGATCTGTAGAATTGACTGGTGCAAGAAATTTTGAAATCGGTTTAGTACTTTAGGAGCTATGCCACTTTTACTGCCGCTTCCGGTTCGTTGCTCCTACACGATTTTGACGATTCCTGGTCCAAATAAGTACATTTGCAACGGTAGACCGACCATTTCTAGTACATTTCGATCTGTAGAATTGACTGGTGCAAGAAATTTTGAAATCGGTTTAGTACTTTAGGAGCTATGCCACTTTTACTGCCGCTTCCGGTTCGTTGCTCCTACACGATTTTGACGATTCCTGGTCCAAATAAGTACATTTGCAACGGTAGACCGACCATTTCTAGTACATTTCGATCTGTAGAATTGACTGGTGCAAGAAATTTTGAAATCGGTTTAGTACTTTAGGAGCTATGCCACTTTTACTGCCGCTTCCGGTTCGTTGCTCCTACACGATTTTGACGATTCCTGGTCCAAATAAGTACATTTGCAACGGTAGACCGACCATTTCTAGTACATTTCGATCTGTAGAATTGACTGGTGCAAGAAATTTTGAAATCGGTTTAGTACTTTAGGAGCTATGCCACTTTTACTGCCGCTTCCGGTTCGTTGCTCCTACACGATTTTGACGATTCCTGGTCCAAATAAGTACATTTGCAACGGTAGACCGACCATTTCTAGTACATTTCGATCTGTAGAATTGACTGGTGCAAGAAATTTTGAAATCGGTTTAGTACTTTAGGAGCTATGCCACTTTTACTGCCGCTTCCGGTTCGTTGCTCCTACACGATTTTGACGATTCCTGGTCCAAATAAGTACATTTGCAACGGTAGACCGACCATTTCTAGTACATTTCGATCTGTAGAATTGACTGGTGCAAGAAATTTTGAAATCGGTTTAGTACTTTAGGAGCTATGCCACTTTTACTGCCGCTTCCGGTTCGTTGCTCCTACACGATTTTGACGATTCCTGGTCCAAATAAGTACATTTGCAACGGTAGACCGACCATTTCTAGTACATTTCGATCTGTAGAATTGACTGGTGCAAGAAATTTTGAAATCGGTTTAGTACTTTAGGAGCTATGCCACTTTTACTGCCGCTTCCGGTTCGTTGCTCCTACACGATTTTGACGATTCCTGGTCCAAATAAGTACATTTGCAACGGTAGACCGACCATTTCTAGTACATTTCGATCTGTAGAATTGACTGGTGCAAGAAATTTTGAAATCGGTTTAGTACTTTAGGAGCTATGCCACTTTTACTGCCGCTTCCGGTTCGTTGCTCCTACACGATTTTGACGATTCCTGGTCCAAATAAGTACATTTGCAACGGTAGACCGACCATTTCTAGTACATTTCGATCTGTAGAATTGACTGGTGCAAGAAATTTTGAAATCGGTTTAGTACTTTAGGAGCTATGCCACTTTTACTGCCGCTTCCGGTTCGTTGCTCCTACACGATTTTGACGATTCCTGGTCCAAATAAGTACATTTGCAACGGTAGACCGACCATTTCTAGTACATTTCGATCTGTAGAATTGACTGGTGCAAGAAATTTTGAAATCGGTTTAGTACTTTAGGAGCTATGCCACTTTTACTGCCGCTTCCGGTTCGTTGCTCCTACACGATTTTGACGATTCCTGGTCCAAATAAGTACATTTGCAACGGTAGACCGACCATTTCTAGTACATTTCGATCTGTAGAATTGACTGGTGCAAGAAATTTTGAAATCGGTTTAGTACTTTAGGAGCTATGCCACTTTTACTGCCGCTTCCGGTTCGTTGCTCCTACACGATTTTGACGATTCCTGGTCCAAATAAGTACATTTGCAACGGTAGACCGACCATTTCTAGTACATTTCGATCTGTAGAATTGACTGGTGCAAGAAATTTTGAAATCGGTTTAGTACTTTAGGAGCTATGCCACTTTTACTGCCGCTTCCGGTTCGTTGCTCCTACACGATTTTGACGATTCCTGGCCCAAATAAGTACATTTGCAACGGTAGACCGACCATTTCTAGTACATTTCGATCTGTAGAATTGACTGGTGCAAGAAATTTTGAAATCGGTTTAGTACTTTAGGAGCTATGCCACTTTTACTGCCGCTTCCGGTTCGTTGCTCCTACACGATTTTGACGATTCCTGGTCCAAATAAGTACATTTGCAACGGTAGACCGACCATTTCTAGTACATTTCGATCTGTAGAATTGACTGGTGCAAGAAATTTTGAAATCGGTTTAGTACTTTAGGAGCTATGCCACTTTTACTGCCGCTTCCGGTTCGTTGCTCCTACACGATTTTGACGATTCCTGGTCCAAATAAGTACATTTGCAACGGTAGACCGACCATTTCTAGTACATTTCGATCTGTAGAATTGACTGGTGCAAGAAATTTTGAAATCGGTTTAGTACTTTAGGAGCTATGCCACTTTTACTGCCGCTTCCGGTTCGTTGCTCCTACACGATTTTGACGATTCCTGGTCCAAATAAGTACATTTGCAACGGTAGACCGACCATTTCTAGTACATTTCGATCTGTAGAATTGACTGGTGCAAGAAATTTTGAAATCGGTTTAGTACTTTAGGAGCTATGCCACTTTTACTGCCGCTTCCGGTTCGTTGCTCCTACACGATTTTGACGATTCCTGGTCCAAATAAGTACATTTGCAACGGTAGACCGACCATTTCTAGTACATTTCGATCTGTAGAATTGACTGGTGCAAGAAATTTTGAAATCGGTTTAGTAGTTTAGGAGCTATGCCACTTTTACTGCCGCTTCCGGTTCGTTGCTCCTACACGATTTTGACGATTCCTGGTCCAAATAAGTACATTTGCAACGGTAGACCGACCATTTCTAGTACATTTCGATCTGTAGAATTGACTGGTGCAAGAAATTTTGAAATCGGTTTAGTACTTTAGGAGCTATGCCACTTTTACTGCCGCTTCCGGTTCGTTGCTCCTACACGATTTTGACGATTCCTGGTCCAAATAAGTACATTTGCAACGGTAGACCGACCATTTCTAGTACATTTCGATCTGTAGAATTGACTGGTGCAAGAAATTTTGAAATCGGTTTAGTACTTTAGGAGCTATGCCACTTTTACTGCCGCTTCCGGTTCGTTGCTCCTACACGATTTTGACGATTCCTGGTCCAAATAAGTACATTTGCAACGGTAGACCGACCATTTCTAGTACATTTCGATCTGTAGAATTGACTGGTGCAAGAAATTTTGAAATCGGTTTAGTAGTTTAGGAGCTATGCCACTTTTACTGCCGCTTCCGGTTCGTTGCTCCTACACGATTTTGACGATTCCTGGTCCAAATAAGTACATTTGCAACGGTAGACCGACCATTTCTAGTACATTTCGATCTGTAGAATTGACTGGTGCAAGAAATTTTGAAATCGGTTTAGTAGTTTAGGAGCTATGCCACTTTTACTGCCGCTTCCGGTTCGTTGCTCCTACACGATTTTGACGATTCCTGGTCCAAATAAGTACATTTGCAACGGTAGACCGACCATTTCTAGTACATTTCGATCTGTAGAATTGACTGGTGCAAGAAATTTTGAAATCGGTTTAGTAGTTTAGGAGCTATGCCACTTTTACTGCCGCTTCCGGTTCGTTGCTCCTACACGATTTTGACGATTCCTGGCCCAAATAAGTACATTTGCAACGGTAGACCGACCATTTCTAGTACATTTCGATCTGTAGAATTGACTGGTGCAAGAAATTTTGAAATCGGTTTAGTAGTTTAGGAGCTATGCCACTTTTACTGCCGCTTCCGGTTCGTTGCTCCTACACGATTTTGACGATTCCTGGCCCAAATAAGTACATTTGCAACGGTAGACCGACCATTTCTAGTACATTTCGATCTGTAGAATTGACTGGTGCAAGAAATTTTGAAATCGGTTTAGTAGTTTAGGAGCTATGCCACTTTTACTGCCGCTTCCGGTTCGTTGCTCCTACACGATTTTGACGATTCCTGGTCCAAATAAGTACATTTGCAACGGTAGACCGACCATTTCTAGTACATTTCGATCTGTAGAATTGACTGGTGCAAGAAATTTTGAAATCGGTTTAGTAGTTTAGGAGCTATGCCACTTTTACTGCCGCTTCCGGTTCGTTGCTCCTACACGATTTTGACGATTCCTGGCCCAAATAAGTACATTTGCAACGGTAGACCGACCATTTCTAGTACATTTCGATCTGTAGAATTGACTGGTGCAAGAAATTTTGAAATCGGTTTAGTAGTTTAGGAGCTATGCCACTTTTACTGCCGCTTCCGGTTCGTTGCTCCTACACGATTTTGACGATTCCTGGCCCAAATAAGTACATTTGCAACGGTAGACCGACCATTTCTAGTACATTTCGATCTGTAGAATTGACTGGTGCAAGAAATTTTGAAATCGGTTTAGTAGTTTAGGAGCTATGCCACTTTTACTGCCGCTTCCGGTTCGTTGCTCCTACACGATTTTGACGATTCCTGGTCCAAATAAGTACGTTTGCAACGGTACACCGACCATTTCTAGTACATTTCGATCTGTAGAATTGACTGGTGCAAGAAATTTTGAAATCGGTTTAGTAGTTTAGGAGCTATGCCACTTTTACTGCCGCTTCCGGTTCGTTGCTCCTACACGATTTTGACGATTCCTGGCCCAAATAAGTACGTTTGCAACGGTAGACCGACCATTTCTAGTACATTTCGATCTGTAGAATTGACTGGTGCAAGAAATTTTGAAATCGGTTTAGTAGTTTAGGAGCTATGCCACTTTTACTGCCGCTTCCGGTTCGTTGCTCCTACACGATTTTGACGATTCCTGGCCCAAATAAGTACGTTTGCAACGGTAGACCGACCATTTCTAGTACATTTCGATCTGTAGAATTGACTGGTGCAAGAAATTTTGAAATCGGTTTAGTAGTTTAGGAGCTATGCCACTTTTACTGCCGCTTCCGGTTCGTTGCTCCTACACGATTTTGACGATTCCTGGCCCAAATAAGTACGTTTGCAACGGTAGACCGACCATTTCTAGTACATTTCGATCTGTAGAATTGACTGGTGCAAGAAATTTTGAAATCGGTTTAGTAGTTTAGGAGCTATGCCACTTTTACTGCCGCTTCCGGTTCGTTGCTCCTACACGATTTTGACGATTCCTGGCCCAAATAAGTACGTTTGCAACGGTAGACCGACCATTTCTAGTACATTTCGATCTGTAGAATTGACTGGTGCAAGAAATTTTGAAATCGGTTTAGTAGTTTAGGAGCTATGCCACTTTTACTGCCGCTTCCGGTTCGTTGCTCCTACACGATTTTGACGATTCCTGGCCCAAATAAGTACGTTTGCAACGGTAAACCGACCATTTCTAGTACATTTCGATCTGTAGAATTGACTGGTGCAAGAAATTTTGAAATCGGTTTAGTAGTTTAGGAGCTATGCCACTTTTACTGCCGCTTCCGGTTCGCTGCTCCTACACGATTTTGACGATTCCTGCTCCAAATAAGTACGTTTGCAACGGTAGACCGACCATTTCTAGTACATTTCGATCTGTAGAATTGACTGGTGCAAGAAATTTTGAAATCGGTTTAGTAGTTTAGGAGCTATGCCACTTTTACTGCCGCTTCCGGTTCGTTGCTCCTACACGATTTTGACGATTCCTGCTCCAAATAAGTACGTTTGCAACGGTACACCGACCATTTCTAGTACATTTCGATCTGTAGAATTGACTGGTGCAAGAAATTTTGAAATCGGTTTAGTAGTTTAGGAGCTATGCCACTTTTACTGCCGCTTCCGGTTCGTTGTTCTTACACGATTTTGACTATTCCTGCTCCAAATAAGTACATTTGCAACGGTAGACCGACCATTTCTAGTACATTTCGATCTGTAGAATCGACTGGTGCAAGAAATTTTGAAATCGGTTTAGTAGTTTAGGAGCTATGCCACTTTTACTGCCGCTTCCGGTTCGCTGCTCCTACACGATTTTAACGATTCCTGCTCCAAATAAGTACGTTTGCAACGGTCCACCGACCATTTCTAGTACATTTCGATCTGTAGAATTGACTGGTGCAAGAAATTTTGAAATCGGTTTAGTAGTTTAGGAGCTATGCTACTTTATTACTACATTAACAGTCATCCACCAATCGTTACCATTGCGTCTCTTCCTGTACAATTGTTGCACGTAATTGCATCACGCTCGACAAACGACCGAGGAATTTTTATAGAGCCACTGCCATCTTCGGGCATAGCTCGCTCGATCTTCATTACCTCGCCGAAGGTAGTCGTTTTATGTAATCGACTCCTTGTCGAACAAGAACCGGCGATTACGTAAAACTTTCGTCCCGTTCTCTCTCTTCCCTCGCGTTTCACATCGCCACGAACCTCTTGGAGCTCATTAAGACGTCTATGTCGACAACGGAGCGAGTCCCCGAAAGCGCTTCCGATTCGGACGTCGAGGTCGAAGTAGCAGCTTTCACTTTCAAACTATTCAATGTTGACTTGTCGATGGAAAGGCGGGCGAAGTCGAACGCCGATTGCCTCTGTGGGGTAGGACGTGTTCGAATTCACGTAGACATCGATGCCCACGTAGCGGAAGATCATGCGTGGGAGGAGCGTATCTCAAACGAAAACGGAAAACAGTTCGATCGCAGTCGAACAAGCATCTTTACTGAAAAAGAGAAATCTCAAGTTTAAACGGGAAAGGTTTGTCCCTTGAAAACGACTCAAGCGATCGACGAGATTTCTTCACCGCTCGATTCGTTTGATCGAAATCCATCGAATGAGAGCGCCAAATCGTCGCCATCGTTTTCTCGGTGCATATCTGAGAAGAAAGAAAAACGGAAAATCCGATTATCGCGAACTTTCGTTTAGAACAATGAAACATTCGTATCTCAGCAACGACTAAAGCGATCGATGAAATTCTTTCATCGCTCGAATCTCCAGATCGAAACCTACCAGGTACAGTCCTCAGAAAATGATCTGGTTGCGATAAAATTTCGAGAAAAATGCCTTGTTGCAAATAGCAGATTTCTAGTTTCGACGAAACAAGACTCCGTATTTCGGGAACATCTAGAGCAATTCACAAAATTCCTTCGCCGATCGAATTTCCTGAATGAAACGAACCGAAGGTAACTCGCAAAGTCGAGTTCGGGCTCCTAATTCACGAGAGAAGGGGGAAAATCTGAAAAATATCTAAGTTTCCACGACCAAAGTCCATATCTTCGAAACGACTGAAGTAATTTGAAAAGTTTCTTCGCCAATCGAATCGCTCGATCGAAATATAGCACACATTGCTTTTAAAATGGAATTGGTACTATTAATTCAAGCGCAAGGAGAGAAAATCTGAAAAATTATAGGTTTCAACGAATAAATTTCCTTATCACCGAAACAATTAAAATGATTTCAAAAATTTCTTCATCAATCCAATTTCTAATCGAAATGTATTCAATATTATTTCTAAGGTTGACTTTGTGCTGTTAATTCCAGAGGGAAACGCGAAAATCTGAAAAATGCTGAATTTCCAAGAAGAAATGTCTATATCTCGGAAACAAATGAAGTAGACCCTGAATTGTATTGACGAATCGAATCCCCTCGCTGAAATGCATGAGGCACAACTTGCATAGCGGATTTTGTACTGCCAATATTCTGGAGGGAAACTGCGAAGTTTCCACGAACCAACTCATAATTCTTCTTACCAGTCTAATCCCCTGACCAAAATCTATTAGACGGGAGAAAAAAAGGACAAAAACCAAATGTGGCAAATTCATGTTTGTTTTTGAAGCAAAGAGCTCCACACTTCGAAAACCATTGAACTCACAAAATCAATTTTACAAGAGGGGAGTGCGAAAATCGGCGATTTCCGGTTTTTGACAAAGAAAAATCAGTATCTGCGAAATGATTGAAGCAATCGACGAAATTCCTTCACGGATCGTATCCCCTGGTTGAAACACATCGAACGAGACCGACAAACCGGCAATCGCAAATTCATTTTTTCAAGGGTAACGCGACAATCGACCAATTCCACTTTTTGATAAAGAAACATCCGTATCTCGGAAATGACTAAAGAAGGCGACGAAATGCCTTCACCCATCGAATCTCCTGGTCGAAAGACATCGAACGAGAGCGACAAACCGGCATTCGCAATTTCAATGTTGCACAGGGAATGCTAAAATCGATCAATTTCACTTTTTGGTAAAGAAACATCCGTATCTCGGAAATCACTACAGCAATCGACGAAATTTCTTCACGGATCGAATCTCCTGGTCGAAAGACATCGACCGAGAGCGACAAACCGGTATTGGCAAATTTAATTTAGCAAAGGGAATGCGAAAATCGATGAATTCCACTTTTTGGTAAAGAAACATCCGTATCTCGGAAATGACTAAAGAAATCGACGAAATTCCTTCACCCATCGAATCTCTGGATCGAAAGACATCGAACGAGAGCAACAAACCGGCATTCGCAAATTCAATTTTGCACATTGGAATGCTAAAATCGGTCAATTTCGCTTTTTGGTAAAGAAACATCCGTATCTCGGAAATCACTACAGCAATCGACGAAATTTCTTCACGGATCGAATCTCCTGGTCGAAAGACATCGACCGAGAGCGACAAACCGGTATTGGCAAATTTAATTTAGCAAAGGGAATGCGAAAATCGATGAATTCCACTTTTTGGTAAAGAAACATCCGTATCTCGGAAATGACTAAAGAAATCGACGAAATTCCTTCACCCATCGAATCTCTGGATCGAAAGACATCGACCGAGAGCAACAAACCGGCATTCGCAAATTCATTTTTGCAAAGAGAATGCTAAAATCGGTCAATCCTACTTTTTGGTAAAGAAACATCCGTATCTCGGAAATGATTACAGCAATCGACGAAATTTCTTCACGGATCGAATCTCCTGGTCGAAATGCATCGAACGAGAGCCACAGACCGGCATTCGCAAATTCAATTTTGCACAGGGAATGCTAAAATCGGTCAATATCACATTTCGATAAAGAAACGTCCGTATCTCGGAAATGGCTAAAGCAATCGTCGAAATTTCTTTACAATCAGATTTTTCTTATCAAAGCTGAAGCTGATGTGAATGCATTTTGTTACGGAACAAATGAAATCGGGTATAATTCGACGTCTTCGATCTAACAACGCTACCGGTCAAATTTCCGTTGTATTGTATTAGCACTGAATAGCCAGTAATATGTTACAATCGGTGTTAGCGGTGCTAATTATGCGATTGCGTGACTTCACGCAACACCCATCCATTTTTTCTTCCTCCTATTGTTCGATCGAGTGTGCGGTAAGAGCAGAAAAGAAAGTATCTAAGTGTGCAAATCGATGTTGGATAACGCCGATACGTGAGGTTCTGTTGCAGTTTCTAATTTGGGGAAATGGGTTACGAGGTTTCGTTAGTTTGGGATTGTAGATTTCCAGATCTTTTGTTTATTTTCGATTGTTTTTGTTTTTTCTCATTTTTCAATATTCTAATTTTTATTATTATTTTTTTTTCGTTTATTTTATAAAATCATAGAAATTTAGATGGTTTCTGTTTATTTTTGGTTTAATTCTTTAATTTTTTTAAAATTTATTTATTCTTTTTACGTCGGAAAAAATTTCGATTCGATCCCACGATGGGAGAAACACGCTCCATTCAGATTCGTACCTTTCTTCGCGTCTTTCCCATCCTAAAACGAAAAAGACGAAACTTAACGGTTCGGAACGCACCGAAATATCTCCCTCCAAATATGTATCTCGTCCACCCGCCGAATACGACACGACATGAGAAAGAAAAACAATAGAATCGCGTTCAAATACCGTTCACCAATCCGGAACGTTCGAGTGAAATTCGCGGACGAAATTAGACCAGCGACTAGCGACAATCTTCCCGTTCCTCGTGCGATTCGGAAACGCCGAGAACGGAAGAAAGCTCCTTCCTTTCGTCCTTTCGGCCCCTACTCGTCGAGGAACGTGGAATACCCATCGAACTTCTCGGAGAGCGCGAAGTCGTTCGACGGTTGGTGAAGTCGAAAGGTTCTCGCGATAAACTCGTCGTCGTCGTCGTCGTCGTCGTCGTCGTCGTTCTCGAGTGGCCCTGGCAAACAGACGGTTTCGGTTGTTTTGCGCCGTTTTAATCTGCGAGTTTCGTAAACGTAGAAAAGGAATTCGGGCCACGAGAAAAACGGTGTGTACTGTGGTAACGGTCGCGCGTTCGATTAGATAGGATCGAAATCGGAATTGTTGTTCGCAAACCTCGGTCGATTTGAAGATTTTTAATTATTATTATTATTATTATTTTTTTTTTTGAAAGTTTGCCTCCATCGAAAATGGACTTTCTTGACGACAGGTGAGTTAGAGTAATTTTTAAAATTATTTTAAAAATTAAAAAAATAATAAACGATTCGTACCGTAGGAAATTCCGCAGAGATTCTAATTTTCCTCATAGTTATTATTAATACGGCAATAATAATAATTTATTTATTTTTTATTATCTTCAGCCCCAGAAACCGAGGTTAATGCGCAAATGACGTGTCCATAAAAAAAAATTAAAAATTTCTGGAAACCATAAAAACATAAATCGCACGTTTTATAAGCAACATTTAAGAGTTACTCGTAGTACGTCAAGTGGGATAAACCTCGGGACACAGGGTTCATTCAAATTCGATTCCTTAAGGTCATTTATCTCGTTAAATAGCTCGCAATGTTTACTGTTCAGATAAAGTAACGTAAACGTAAGAATCGTGTAATGTTTAGGTTCAAGGGCGTCTACTCTAGGAAAGTTGCAACGTATCTACGATCGTAACGAAGGGATATAAAGCGTATAAAAACCGTATTCCGGAAACATCGCATTCACATCGATAGGAAGCAACTCGCCACGTATAATGTCAACGTTTTAGTAGAATGGGCGATATGGATCTTCATTCTCTTTTACATTTATTGACTTACTTCTACCTCATATAATCTTAGAATGAATGAATTTGACCAATACCTTCCAAAAATCTCAGGTCTTTTCACAATTTATCCGCGAAAAGTAAAACGGACGAAAGTCCATAACAAATAAAACAAAATTGATCAGAGAAAATATGTTCCTGCTGTTACAGGAAAGCGGCAATTTATTTCATTTAAGTCTCCTACGTTTTATAAGCAACATTTGATAGTTACTCGTAGTACCTCAAGTGGGATAAACATCGAACGCAGAGTTCATCCAAATTCGATTCCTTAAGGTCATTTATCTCGTTAAATAACTCGCAATGTTTACTGTTCAGATAAAGTAACCTAAACGTAAAAATCGTGTCATGTTTAGCAGGTTCAAGGGCGTTTATTCTAGGAACGTTTCAATGTACCTGCGACCATAACAAAGCGACATAGAGCGTATAAAAACCGCATTCCGTAAATATCGCACTCACATCGATAGCAAGCAACTCGCCCAGTATAATGTTAACGTTCTAGTAGACTGGGCGATGTCTATTTTTATTTTCTTTTACATCTATTGACTTATTGACCACATAATCTTAGGAAGAATCCTGGCCTTTTTCACAACATATGCAGAAAAATGAAACAGAAGCAAGTCCACAACAAATATAACAAAAAATATTCTATATAACAGGAAAGCCGCTAGTAATTTAGTTAAAATTTCGCACGTTTTCTAAGCAACATTTGAGAGTTACTCGCAGTATGGAAGGTTCATTTTCTTGACGTGGAAACGGCGATATCTGGAGCAAGGTCAAGGGATTTGTGTTCGTTTCATCAAGCAATAAATTATATTTTTCGAAGAACTTCGAGCATAGGATTGGAAAATAAAATTGAATGTTTACAATTCGGAAAAAGAAATGTAAACGCTTGTAAAATTTGAATTCAGACGACGCGAGTGACCCCTCTCGGAATAATTTTTCATCCTTTTAGGGGAGAAAATTACACTGCCCGAGCTGTAGAAAGGGGAAGTTTAGTTTGCATGAATAGAACTTACGAAATCGCGGTTCATTCGGTAAGCTACGGTTTGTAGATGCCTGGCCTCGTCGCTGGCGAAGCACGTGTCATCAGATTTAATTACTGAAAGATTCTAAAATAATAGGAAATGTACGGAACTCCAATTTTGAAAGGAAATGTGAAAGTTATGACAAACAGCGGATACAAAAATTTACAAGGGGAAGATACGCGCCGTCACACTAAAAAGAGGGGCGTTAACGAGATTTTCCCGCGACGCGGGTGACCCCTTTCGGAATAATTTGTCATCCTCATGGTGGAGGAAAATACGCCCCTGAGGTTTGTAGGAAAGGAAAGTTTAGTTTGCACGAGTAGAACTTAGGAAATCGCGGGTCATTCGGTAACCTACGGTTTGATGGTGGTGGCTTCGTCGCTGGCGAAGCACGTGTCATCAGATTTAATTACTAAAAGCCTCTAAAATAACAGAAAATGTACTAAACACCAATTTTGAAAGAAAATGTGAAAGTTATGACAAACATCGGATAGAAAAATTTACCAGGGGGAAGGGGCGTTTACAAGATTTTCCCACGACGCGGGTGACCCCTTTCGAAATAATTTGTCATCCTCATGGTGGAGGAAAATACGCCCCCGAGTTTGTCGGAAAGGAAAGTTTAGTTTGCATGAGTAGAACTTAGGAAATCGCGGTTCATTCGGTAAGCTACGGTTTGATGGTGGTGGCTTCGTCGCTGGCGAAGCACGTGTCATCAGATTTAATTACTGAAAGCCTCTAAAATAATAGAAAATGTACGAAACACCAATTTTGAAAGAAAATGTGAAAGTTATGACAAACACCGGATAGAAAAATTTACCAGGGGGAAGATACGCGCCGTCGCCCTAAAAAGGGGGCGTTTATGAGATTTTCCCGCGACGCGGGTGACCCCTTTCGGAATAATTTGTCATCCTAATGGTGGAGGAAAATACGCCCCCGAGTCTGTCGGAAAGGAAAGTTAAGTTTGCATGAGTAGAACTTAGGAAATCGCGGTTCATTCGGTAACCTACGGTTTGAAGATGGCGGCCTCGCCGCTGGCGAAGCACGTGTCATCAGATTTAATTACTGAAAGCCTCTAAAATAACAGAAAATGTACGGAACTCCAATTTTGAAAGAAAATGTGAAAGTTATGACAAACACCGGATAGAAAAATTTACCAGCGGGAAGATACGCGCCGTCAGCCTAAAAAGGGGGACGTTTACGAGACCTTCCCGCGACGCGGGTGACCCCTTTCGGAATAATTTGTCATCCTCATGGTGGAGGAAAATACGCCCCCGAGTTTGTCGGAAAGGAAAGTTTAGTTTGCATGAGTAGAACTTGGGAAATCGCGGTTCATTCGGTAAGCTACGGTTTGATGGTGGTGGCTTCGTCGCTGGCGAAGCACGTGTCATCAGATTTAATTACTAAAAGCCTCTAAAATAACAGAAAATGTACTAAACACCAATTTTGAAAGAAAATGTGAAAGTTATGACAAACACCGGATAGAAAAATTTACAAGGGGGAAGATACGCGCTGTCAGCCTAAAAGGGGGCGTTTACGAGATCTTCCCGCGACGCGGGTGACCCCTTTCGAAATAATTTCTCATCCTAATGGTGGAGGAAAATACGCCCCCGAGTTTGTCGGAAAGGAAAGTTTAGTTTGCATGAGTAGAACTTAGGAAATCGCGGTTCATTCGGTAAGCTACGGTTTGAAGATGGCGGCCTCGCCGCTGGCGAAGCACGTGTCATCAGATTTAATTACTGAAAGCCTCTAAAATAACAGAAAATGTACGAAACACCAATTTTGAAAGAAAATGTGAAAATTTGAAAGTGATGACAAACACCGGATAGAAAAATTTACAAGGGGGAAGATACGCGCCGTCAGCCTAAAAAGGGGGCGTTTACGATATCTTCCCGCGACGCGGGTGACCCCTTTCGAAATAATTTGTCATCCTCATGGTGGAGGAAAATACGCCCTCGAGTTTGTCGGAAAGGAAAGTTTAGTTTGCATGAGTAGAACTTAGGAAATCGCGGTTCATTCGGTAACCTACGGTTTGATGGTGATCGCTTCGTCGCTGGCGAAGCACGTGTCATCAGATTTAATTACTGAAAGCCTCAAAAATAACAGAAAATGTACGAAACACCAATTTTGAAAGAAAATGTGAAAGTTATGACAAACATCGGATAGAAAAATTTACCAGGGGAAGATACGCGCCGTCAGCCTAAAAAGGGGGCGTTTACAAGATTTTCCCACGACGCGGGTGACCCCTTTCGAAATAATTTCTCATCCTAATGGTGGAGGAAAATACGCCCCCGAGTTTGTCGGAAAGGAAAGTTTAGTTTGCATGAGTAGAACTTAGGAAATCGCGGTTCATTCGGTAAGCTACGGTTTGAAGATGGCGGCCTCGCCGCTGGCGAAGCACGTGTCATCAGATTTAATTACTGAAAGCCTCTAAAATAACAGAAAATGTACGGAACACCAATTTTGAAAGAAAATGTGAAAGTTATGACAAACAGCGGATACAAAAATTTACAAGGGGGAAGATACGCGCCGTCAGCCTAAAAGGGGGACGTTTACGAGATCTTCCGGCGACGCGGGTGACCCCTTTCGGAATAATTTCTCATCCTAATGGTGGAGGAAAATACGCCCCTGAGGTTTGTCGGAAAGGAAAGTTTAGTTTGCATGAGTAGAACTTGGGAAATCGCGGTTCATTCGGTAAGCTACGGTTTGATGGTGGTGGTATCGTCGCTGGCGAAGCACGTGTCATCAGATTTAATTACTAAAAGCCTCTAAAATAACAGAAAATGTACGAAACACCAATTTTGAAAGAAAATGTGAAAGTTATGACAAACAGCGGATACAAAAATTTACAAGGGGGAAGATACGCGCCGTCAGCCTAAAAAGGGGGCGTTTACGATATCTTCCGGCGACGCGGGTGACCCCTTTCGAAATAATTTGTCATCCTAATGGTGGAGGAAAATACGCCCCTGAGTTTGTCGGAAAGGAAAGTTTAGTTTGCACGAGTAGAACTTAGGAAATCGCGGTTCATTCGGTAAGCTACGGTTTGATGGTGGTGGCTTCGTCGCTGGCGAAGCACGTGTCATCAGATTTAATTACTAAAAGCCTCTAAAATAACAGAAAATGTACTAAACACCAATTTTGAAAGAAAATGTGAAAGTTATGACAAACACCGGATAGAAAAATTTACCAGGGGGAAGGGGCGTTTACGAGATTTTCCGCGACGCGGGTGACCCCTTTCGGAATAATTTCTCATCCTAATGGTGGAGGAAAATACGCCCCCGAGTTTGTCGGAAAGGAAAGTTTAGTTTGCATGAGTGGAACTTAGGGAATCGCGAGTCATTCGGTAAGCTACGGTTTGATGGTGGTGGCTTCGTCGCTGGCGTTTTGAAAGAAACAAAGCCACAATTTATTAACACCGGACCATACAAAATCTGTCTACTTATTAGATGCTAAAAGCAACTTTCTTCCCCTTCACGATAGCACAATCGCTTGTTAAAACGGTAATAATAATCCTAACGCGCAGTTCAATTCCTCGTTCTCCGTAATATCGGTGAAAGTCGAGGAGCGAATGAAGGCAAGTCGATAATAGTAGAATCGATTTACTAACATCTTTATGATCGACCATCTGACACTTAATGATTAACAAATGCGCACATACGTATCTGTTTTGGGTAATGGACAAAACAGAAACTGCATCGTAAAATAGTATTCGAGAGACGAAAGGAGGGGGAGGGGCAACGGGCGCGAAAGGCAAAAGCGTAATTACGACTCGGGTGTCGTAATAGTGAAAGTAACAATAATGATCTTGAAAATGACCGCGGCGTTTCGTGATGTAATGTTAAAAAAAAAAAAAAAAATCGATTACGATCGAGAAATCGGGATGGATTTCAGAAATGGTAATGGGAATTAACGAGGGGGCGGTGTTTATCGACAACAAAAATTTTTTGGAAACATTTGAAATAATAGAAAATGTACGAAACGTCAATTTAAAAAAAAAAACGATGAAAATACCAAAGTTTGTGCGTTTCCTTTCCGCCCTCTTATATGCCCTTCGCCAATTTCCCCCAAGTTGTCATCTGTTTTTCGACGTTTTCTCTTTTGTTTCTTTGTTGATCGTTTCCTTATTTCTATCTCACTTTAAGTTAATTAATAATAATAGAGAAAAATCGAAATGGGAATAAGTGACGGGGATTGTTTATGGGTAAATAATTTCCTTTTGAAATGTTTAAAGTATCAGAAAACATACGATAATCCAATTTTCAAAAAAAAAAAAAAAAAAGAAAATAGTAAAAACCCCAAAATTTAAAAATACGAAAGTTTACGCGTTTCCCTTTCGCCCTCATTTCATCTCCCTGTTCCCCTCATTTTCTGGTTTTAATTTCTGTTTTGTGACTTTTCCTCTTTTGTTTTTTTTTGTTTTTTTTTCTGACCATTATTTATTCGCATGCCTCTTTCAGCTTACTCCTAGGCAAATATGGAAACGGGAATATGTGGCGGGGATTGGTTATCGGCAAATAATTAATTTTGGAAAATATTTAAAATAGCAGAAAACGTACGAAATCCCTGTTTTGCAAACAAGAAAAAAATAGTGAAAATTTGGAAATTTAAAAATACGAAAGTTCATGCGTTTTCCTTTCGCCCCTCTCCTCCTCAGGTTTCCATTTCTACTTTTCGTCTTTTCTTCTTTCGTTTCTTTTCTGACCGTTTACTTATTCGTATCTCTCTCTAAGTTAACTCCTAGGGAAAAATGGAAATGGGAATAAGTGACGGAGCTTGGTTATTGGAAATTATTTTTATGAAAATATTTAAAATAACAGAAAATGTACGAGACTCCAATTTTCAAAAAAAAAATGAGAAAAAAATTTGAAAGTGTAAAAATGCAAAAGTTTGTGCGCTTCCTTTGATCCTCTCGCCCCGTTCGCCCCCTTCTTCCTTTGATTTTCGTTTCTGTCTTGCGATCTTTCTTCTCTTCTTTTTTTTTTTTATGAAAATATTTAAAACCACAGAGAATGTATGAAACTCCAATTTTCATAAAAAAAAAAGGAAAAAAAATGGTAAAAGTCCGGAAGTGTAAAAATACAAAAGTTTGTGCGTTTCCTTGCGCCCTCTCGCCCCGTTCGCCCCCGTCTTCCTTTAATTTTCGTTCCTGTTTTGCGACCTTTCTTTTCTTCTTTTGTTTTAATGAAAATATTTAAAACCACAGAAAATGTACGACACTCCAATTTCCAAAAAAAAAAAAATGGTAAAAATCTGGAAGTGTAAAAATGCAAAAGTTTGTGCGCTTCCTTTGGTCCTCTCGCCCCGTTCGCCCCCGTCTTCCTTTGATTTTCGTTTCTGTTTTGCGACTTTTCTTCTCTTATTTTTTTATGAAAATATTTAAAACAACAGAAAATGTATGAAACTGCAATTTTCATAAAAAAAGGAAAAAAAAATTGGTAAAAATCTGGAAGTGTAAAAATACAAAAGTTTGTGCGCTTCCTTTGGTCCTCTCGCTCCGTTCACCCCCGTCTTCCTTTAATTTTCGTTCCTGTTTTGCGACCTTTCTTCTCTTTTTTTATGAAAATATTTAAAACCACAGAAAATGTATGAAACTCCAATTTTCATAAAAAAAAAGGAAAAAAAATGGTAAAAATCCGGAAGTGTAAAAATACAAAAGTTTGTGCGTTTCCTTGCGCCCTCTCGCCCCGTTCGCCCCCGTCTTCCTTTAATTTTCGTTCCTGTTTTGCGACCTTTCTTTTCTTCTTTTTTTTTTATGAAAATATTTAAAACCACAGAAAATGTACGACACTCCAATTTCAAAAAAAAATGGTAAAAATCTGGAAGTGTAAAAATGCAAAAGTTTGTGCGCTTCCTTTGGTCCTCTCGCCCCGTTCGCCCTCTTCTTCCTTTGATTTTCGTTTCTGTTTTGCAACTTTTCTTCTCTTATTTTTTTTTATGAAAATATTTAAAACAACAGAAAATGTATGAAACTGCAATTTTCATAAAAAAGGAAAAAAAAATTGGTAAAAATCTGGAAGTGTAAAAATACAAAAGTTTGTGCGCTTCCTTTGGTCCTCTCGCTCCGTTCACCCCCGTCTTCCTTTAATTTTCGTTCCTGTTTTGCGACCTTTCTTCTCTTTTTTTTATGAAAATATTTAAAACAACAGAAAATGTACGAAACTCCAATTTTCATTAAAAAAAAAAAAGGAAAAAATTGGTAAAAATCTGGAAGAGTAAAACTACAAAAGTTTGTGCGTTTTCTTTCGCCCGTTCGCCCCGTTCGCCCCCTTCTTCCTTTGTTTTTCGTTTCTGTTTTGCGACTTTTCTTCTTTTTCTTTTTTCTGACTTATTCGTTTCTCTCGTTATCTCCAAGGAAAACACGGAAATAGGAGTTAGTGAGGAGTTGGTTATCGTCCAATTTTGTTCTTTCTTAGTATTTGAAATAACAGAAAATGTACGAAACTTCAATTTTCAAAAAGATGGTGAAAATCTGGAAGTTTAATGAATATTTATTTATTTATTAAATTTCCGGGTTTCGACTTTTCTTCTTTCTTTTCTTTTCTGACCGTCCACTTATTCCTATCTCTCTTTAAGTTAAGGCGTAGGGAAACATGAAAATAGAAGTTAGCGAAGAATTGGTTATTGGCAAACAATTTTTCTTGCTAATGTTTCAAAACAACAGGAAATGGACGAAACTCCAATTTTGAAAATCTTGAAGTTTAAACATACAAAAATGTGTGCAGTTCCCTTTCGTCCCCCCTCCTTCGCTCATCTTCTCCATGCTTGTAAATGTTGTTTTTTGACTTTTTCTTTTGTTTTGTTCTTGCTTACTTATTCGTATCTCTTTCTAATATAACTTCTAGGGAAAAATTGAAGTGGGAATAAGTGACGAGGGTTGGTTTCAGAAAATAATTTTTTTTTTGTGGAAATATTTAAAATAACAGAGACTGGTATTATATCTGGAAGTATAAAATTACAGAAGTTTGTGCGTTTCCCTTTCGCCCATTCCCCGCCCCCTCCCACCACTGTGTCATTTTCGACGTTTCCTCTTTTATTTCTCGTCTGACCGTTACTTATTCGTATCTCTCTTTAACACATTGACCGCCATGGCTAGCATATTTAATAGCCAATGATGTTTTCAACACGAGTCTTCGACTACGTCTGATTGGCTCAAATATGATGAAAATGTGGGAGTGTGAGTGAAGTTTTTGCGTTTCTTTCTCGTTTCCATCCCCTCCGCCCATCTCCTCCCAGCTTGTTAATTTTTTTGTTTTTCGACTTTTCCTCTGTCGTTTCTTTTCTGGTCGTTACTTGTTCGTATTTCTCTTAAGTTGTTTCCTATTTCCACAATCAGTTTTAATTTTAATTTTTTCAATCGGATCCACTCCAAATATGTCGTTTTTGATTCGACCGAAACGACACGTCCCACGAAACGCGTCGAATATTTCATCCAAATGTCAATTCTCGAATATACTTTATTAAATTTGCATTTTTGTCTTGTAAAAGTGGTAGAGATAATCCGAAAGATAAATATAGAATGTGAATATACTTAGATTAATTTATTTCTTCCTATCCTTGGCTTTACTTCCACCACTTTCTAAGTCAATCAAAGACAAATTTGAAATTTACGACTTACTTATATCGCATGCCGTATACATTTTATTCGTGCCTTACATAAAATTCTTCATCCGAACACTTGAGTTTCACGCGAATGATAAACTTATCGAAACGTTTCGAAACGCCAAAAAAAAAAAATCGCGCGATCGTTCGGGCGATCAATCGGACGGTCGACCAGCTAGAAAGCAAATTTGAGAGAGCATAAAAATGTAAACAACTGCTTCGAAAACGAGGCGAAGTTTCGGGGCAACATCGCCTAAATCGCGTGATTAGCATATCTGGAATGAAAACGTTCGGATGCCATACTTTCATTATGAATTTATTCATGAGCGATTGTGCTCGGCGCGGGCGATTCTAAAAGAAAGCAAAATCCGATGAGAATTTGCCATGAACTTGATTGTAGAGAATTAAATCGTAAAGTCTGGTAGTTCCATAAATTAATAAATAAATAAATAATAGCAATAATAATAATAACAACTATAACAATCATAATACGAAGAAGAAGAAGAAGAAGAATATTGTACTGAGAATTTAGATAATTTCTTAAACAAAATTGCACCGGCCTAGCTCTTAATTAATGATATAAAAAGCAGAAATTATAACAAATTATATTTATAAATTTTGAGAAATATTTAACATAAAATAAGGATAATTACCTAGTGTTGTGTGTGTGTGAGTGTAATTTCTTTTATTCGATGATGGTTCTTCCTATGTCTCCCGATTCTTCCCTCTCTTAACTTCTTTTTCGGTGTGGCTCTATTTTCTACGGATTTTTCCTTTTTAAAATTATTTCTTCTCCGGTGTGGAGAGGTTCTTTTATTCCCTTTTGGTCCAAATATATTTTTAAACTTTTTGTTGGCTTATCTATCTTGTCAATCTTCTACGTCGCCAATCAAACAATTTTTTTTTTTCGGAAACCAGGACTACACTACATTATTTCTCCGTTGTCCACGAAACGAAGAGTTTAATTCACTATGACCTCAGTTCATGCAAGGCGTAACGCTGTTATAGAAACCTGTTTTGTTAATGTACCTTGGTTATTTATATCCGGTGGTTATTAGGAATTCATGTGATGTGAAAGTGTTGAATGTATGTGTCTGAATGGTTACAACGTTTTCTATCTTTTAATCGATGCTTTTTCTAATAATTAATAATTTTATTTCTAGTTCCATTTTTTCTCCCATTAAACGTCTCTGGACTTAAAGAAAGAAGCTAACACCCGCAGGGTAATAAAATACTTAAAAGGTCGTGTGCGTGGTATTGAAAAGGTATAAATAGAACACAAACCGAATGTCATTTAAACATAAACATCCCTAACGCCAATATTAACTGTGAATTTTGATATATTGAATTGAATAAATGATAAATGTTCTATTGGTAATTAACCATTTGAGTATTATTATACTACAATATGCTCCGTGCTTCTTTCTACTGGGTGTTCTCAAACTATGGGGAACTGATATAATCATAGTTGAAATTTTGGGTACACAAAATATGAAACAAACTGAATTAGGAAGCAGGTAGCCGTCAATTTTTTACAGAAGACACACAAAAAGGGGATAAAACACAATCGTTGCTCAGACATTGGTGCTACATGTGACTTAACTTAAAGCTTATACGGAGGTGAATAAGGATAATTTTATTTCTTTTATATATTATTCTTATCTTATTTGATATACAAACTAAATCGTTATTTCGGCCTCAACCTTCAAACGATTTAATTCTTCTTATTCCACATCACTCATCGCCCCAGGATAATACAAAACTAAATCGGAAACAACAAACCGATTGCCACGCCACGCCACCGCGGCTTCCGCATTTTTCTCTAATTGCCCTCGCAACGAAAACCGATCCGAATCGAATTATTTATTTTCTCCGGTCGGTTTCGAGCCCGCCCGAAGAAAGGTAAATAAAACAAGAACTAACATTGTCCGTTGTCGAGGAAGTAAGCCCCTCTCGGCGTATCGGTAAAAGTAAAAGTATTACGTCAAGGCGTAAGACGGCGTTGATGCCGTAAGCGTGTAAGTTTCTGCTTTCGTCGAAGTCGGAACGAAAAAACGAAGACAAGGTGGGAAGAAAGGTAAGCGAGGAAGAAAGGAAGTGAAATCGATGTTACGCGCGATCTAAATCCGGTTAGAATAGAAAGAAGGCGACCCAGAATACCTTGCACGGATGGACGAGTGGATGCTGGTGATTTTCGTTGAAATGACTAAAACCGTTATAAAAATTACGTCACCGAAACGATCGTCGATTATCTAGAAACGATATGGAAGAAAGTCGAGAGACATCCCTAGGATTTGTTATCTCAAGATTCCAATTGGAGTTATGCAATTTGGATAAGTGAACGAGTCCCTATCTAACCCCATCGGATATTTTCGTAGTAAATATGACCGATTAACACATCGACATTCCAATTGGAGTTACATGTCTGGAATTATCCGAAGTGAACTTCTTTTGGCTCCGGATAAATCTATAGCTGTGTATCAGGATGGATGGATGGACGGGTGGATGGTGGTAATCACGTGGAAATGACTGAAACCGCTATAAAAATTACGTCACCGACACGATCGTCGATTCTCTCAAAACGATATGGAAGAAAGTTGAGGTACATCCCCTGGATTTGTCATACGAAGATACCAATTGGAGTTAAGCAAGTTGGATAAGTAAACAAGTCTATATCTTACCACATCGGATATTTTCATAAGTAATATGACCGATTACCACATCGACACTCCAATTGGAGTTAGATATCTGGCATTATACGAAGTGAACTTATTTTAGCTGTGGATAAATCTGTAACTGTGTTCAAGGATGGACGGCTGGACGGATGGATGGTGGTAACCACGTTACTAAATTACTAAAGCCGTTATAAAAGTTACGTTACTGACACGATCGTCGATTATCTAAAAACGATATGGAAGAAAGTCGAGAGACATCACTAGGATTTGTTATCTCAAGATTCCAATTGGAGTTATGCAATTTGGATAAGTGAACGAGTCCCTATCTAACCCCATCACATATTTTCGTAGTAAATACGACCGATTAACACATCGACACTCCAATTGGAGTTACATGTCTGGAATTATCCGAAGTGAACTTCTTTAGCTCCGGATAAATCTATAGCTGTGTACCAGGATGGATGGATGGACGGGTGGATGGTGGTAATCACGTTGAAATGACTGAAACCGTTATAAAAATTACGTCACCGACACGATCGTCGATTCTCTCAAAACGATATGGAAGAAAGTTGAGGGATATCCCCTGTATTTGTTACACGAAGATTCCAATTGGAGCTATGCAAGTTGAATAAGTAAACAAGTCCATATCTTACCACGTCGATATCTTCATAGGAAATACGACCGATTACCACATCGACGCTCCAATTGGAGTTAGATATCTGGCATTATCCGAAGTGAACTTATTTTAGCTGTGGATAAATCTGTAACTGTGTACAAGAATGGATGGATGAAGGGGTGGATGGTGGTAACCACGTTACTAAATTACTAAAGCCGTTATAAAAGTTACGTTACCGACACGATCGTCGATTATCTCAAAACGATATGGAAGAAAGTTGAGGGACATCCCCTGGATTTGTTACACGAAGATTCCAATTGGAGCTATGCAAGTTGGATAAGTAAACAAGTCCCTATCTTACCACATCGGATATTTTCCTAGGAAATATGACTGATTAACACATCGACACTCCAATTGGAGTTATATGTCTTGAGTTATCAGAAATGAACCTATTCTAGCTCTGGATAAATCTGCAGCTCTGTATAGGTTATACAAACAACAGTTTTATTATTAAAACAGTTTCCTCGGGTAATACGACGCAACACTCCAATTGGAGTTATCTAGACTAGCCCTCAAAACAATCGTCGTAATTAGTAATTAGTCTGAAGAAGGTAGGGAGCCCTAAAGTTTGGGTAGCACTTAAGGGGGATTTGTCACGTCTACCTTCCCATTGGATTATGCCTAGTTGATAAATGAACACTCCAATAGGAGATATCCACTTCATCATCGAAACGATCGTCAATTATCTAAAAAGAAGTTTGGGGAAAGCAGAGACCATTAAAGTTTGGCTAGCACTCAATGGGGAATTGGATTCGTCACGTCTACCTTCCAATTGGATTATGTCAAGTTAGATAAATGAAAACTGCAATTGGAGTTATCAACATTCACCGTCAAAATAATCCTCAATTAGTTGGAAGAGAGTTTGAGGAAAGTAGGAACTCCTAAAGTTTGGATAGCACTTAAGGGAGGATTGGATTCATCACTTCTACTTTCCAATTGGATTATGCCTAGTTAGATGAATGAACACTCCAATTGGAGTTATCTGCATCCAAGATCGCTAGTTATCTCCAAAAAAGTTTGAGGGAAGTAGGGACCATTAAAGTTTGGGTACCATTAGAGAAGCTTAGATTTGTCGCGCTTATCTTCCAATTGGAGTCAATCTGATTAGATAAGCGAATGCGTTCCTAACTAACCTTATTGGCAACTAAATTCAGCAAATAATTAAACCTCGGCGTGGACTTACGGCATTTCATTTTAAATTACTTCCTTAAAAGCGATTAAATTGGTACGACAAATTCATGAAAATTCCAATTGGAGTTATGGAGGTTGGTGTGATGAGGGCGAGAGAATACCTTTAGTAAAATGGTTGATGTCTTTAACAGGTGCACCCATATTGTAAGTGGAGTTACACAAAGTTACCTGATTGCCATCGACACAACAACACTCCAATTGGAGTTATGCACAGTTGGTCAGTAAAATGACCTCCCACAGGGTATGGGTTACTATTTTATTACATAGTCCCCTTGTTTTATCATATCAATATTAAATTTGGAGTTACCTATGAATGAATTGGAGTTCCCCAAGTTTAATTACAGCGTCTCCTAATCGTATTAAATAAATATTTCATTTGGAGTACTTATCAATAAATTGGAGTTCTCCAAGTTGGTTACGCGAAATAGTTCTTACTTTTGCCGCACTAATATTCGAATTGGAGTTATCTAAAATTGCCGCTAAAACATGAGTACTCCAATGGGAGTTACCTAAACTGGTGCGGCAAGTACAAGAACCATTTCTTTCCAACCTTAAGTTAAGCCCAAACTAATGGGGATTCTAACATTCTTAACGTTTCAGGCATTCCCCTGGTTGACTCTCGAAGAACACTCCATTCCTCAAGGGGCAGGCATGAAGACAGCGGCGAAGCCAAAATCGAAGACCAGACGAAAAAGCAACCGATTCTCGGGATGAAATCGGCCCCCGACTAACTCTCGGCCCCAGTGATCATCCCGAAATCGTCTAGTCACCGCACGAACTCGAAGATACGAAACAGAACTCCAGTGATAGTTAATAGATTCTAGTCAATAAAATGGTGATGGAAACTTTGCTCGTTTCGACGGCGGCTAAAACCTTGGCCCTCGTCGGGAACACCCTCTGGTTGATACCCCTTCTCTTGGCCGGCGTCACCTTCGTCGCTTACGACCGGCACGATCCCGAGGGAAAAATCGCCGATCAAAAAACCTTACGTAAAGAATACGATTTTATCGTGATCGGGGGCGGATCCGCGGGGGCGGTAGTCGCCTCGAGATTATCGGAGATACCCCACTGGAACGTCCTCCTCCTCGAGGCCGGAGGCGATGAGAACGAAATTACCGACGTGCCGTCTCTCGCTGCTTACCTGCAATTATCCGACGTGGATTGGAGTTACAAGACGGAACCCACCGGTAGGGCGTGTTTAGGGATGAAAGGCAACCGATGTAATTGGCCCCGAGGGAAAATCCTCGGCGGTTCCTCGGTGTTAAATTACATGATTTACGTCCGGGGTAACCGTAAGGATTACGACCGCTGGGAGAGTCTCGGGAATCCCGGATGGGGTTACGAGAACGTCTTGCACTACTTCAAGAAATCGGAGGACAATCGAAATCCTTACATCAACACCAAATACCACGGGAAAGGGGGTATCAAACGGTACAAGAATCTCCTTGGAGGACACCGCTGGTCCTCGCCTTCATCCAGGCGGGGATGGAAATGGGATATCCCCATCGCGATATCAACGGGGAGGATCAAGCCGGGTTTATGGTGGCGCAAGGCACCATACGAAGGGGGTCGAGGTGCTCGACGGCTAAAGCGTTTCTGAGACCGGTGCGGCTGAGGAAGAACCTGCACGTCTCCTTGAATTCCCACGTGACCCGACTGTTGATGAACCCGTCGGATAACCGGGTTTACGGGGTGGAATTCCGGAAAGACGGCCGTCGCCAAATCGTCACCGCCAAGAAGGAGGTTGTTTTATCCGCTGGGTCGATTAACACACCCCAGATCATGATGCTGTCGGGGATCGGCCCTGAAGAGCACCTATCTTCGCTAGGCATTCCGGTTTTGAAAAATCTCAAAGTCGGGGAGAACCTCCAAGACCACGTGGCGATGGGAGGATTAACCTTCCTGATCGACAAGCCCGTTTCGATCGTACAGGATCGCTTCAGGGCCTTTGGCTTGACCATGTACTACATCATGAAAGAAAAGGGACCAATGAGCACGCTGGGAGGCGTCGAGGGATTGGGATTCGTCAGCACGAAGTACTCCAACAGATCCTGGCCCGATATCCAATTCCACATGGCCCCGGCCAGCATCAATTCGGATAACGGGGCTCGCGTCAAGAAGTCCCTAGGGCTCAAGGAATCTCTCTACAGCGCCGTGTACAAGCCGATAGCTAATCACGACTCGTGGACCATCATGCCCTTATTATTGCGGCCCAGATCGAGCGGATGGGTCCGCTTACAAAGCAAGAACCCTTTCCATTACCCGTTGATCAACGCCAATTACTTCGACGATCCGTTCGACGTCCAGACCTTAGTGGAGGGGGCGAAAATCGCGATGGAAATCGGAAAATCACCCGCCTTCGAGCGATTTAACTCGAGAGTGCACGAGGTGCCTTTTCCCAATTGTAAGAAATACCCGTTCGGGACGGACGCGTACTGGGAATGCCACATGAGGACTTTCTCGATGACCATCTACCATCCGGTCGGGACGTGTAAGATGGGACCCGAATGGGACAAGGAGGCGGTGGTCGATCCGCGCTTGAGGGTGTACGGTGTCCCGAATTTGAGGGTGATCGATGCATCGATCATGCCCAAGATCGTCAGCGGGAATACTAACGCACCGGTGATCATGATCGGGGAGAAAGGGGCGGATTTAATTAAGGAGGATTGGTTGGGGAAAGATTTTAAGTTGTAGCGTGGAGGAGAAGTTGGGTACAGGATATGAATATTTAGGAATAGGATCGTTAAATTCGGGGGCCAAGTAGGTCCCCCTAAACTTGAAAAAAGGATTTCTTAAAGTAATAATTGTCAATTGACAAAAATCGAATAATTAGGGGCATTTTCAAATTTTCCCCTTAAGCATCTGCGCGGAAGGGGGCAGGGGAGAGGGGGCCAGATGAGATAATGGATCAACACCCCAAACCTTCGGGGAGACGGAGACGGGATGGAAGTCAGATTTTAGGAAAGGATTTGATGTTTCGAGGGGAGCGGGGGAAGGTACTTCCCTAAACTTCTGACAAAATGATTTTTTAAAGTAATAATTGTAAGTGTAAGAAATGATTCTTTGAAAAATGGATCGAATAACTTGAGGAATTTTCAAGTTTCCCTTCAGCGTCAGTGGGGGAGGGGGATCCCTAAATAAGATAATGGAACAATACCCCAAAACTTGTGGGGGATACCTTAGAACCTGCTAAGTTCACAAGACCTCCACGGACTAATTTTGGCGGAAATGTGGGAAGGATTTTTAAAAAATATTTTTAATTCTTTATTTTTGTAAATATGTATATAATAGCTTAATTTAATCAGAAGTGTGTGCTGGGCTAATGCAATTTTTTTGTAAATATCTATAAAATTTATCGTAGAATGTATCGTACATACAAACCGCTCTGTATATGTATTTTTAACAATTTTACAGTTATTATAAGACCCAATTTTAGACCTAAGTCGAAAATATAAGAAAATGAAATTAGAAAAGAAAAACAAGAGACTGCCGTTTTCAATTGCTTCTTTTGTTTTGGAAAGGGTGGGGAGACAAATACGACCTGCCGGAACTCCTAAAACGCACCGAAACGAAAGCGTACTGTTTCTCTTTTTTAGAAACAAATGAGGATCTGCCTTCGTTATTTGCTTAGAAATTTTAAAATAGTTTTCCAGGGGTACCAAATTGGATAAGGAAAAAGATCGAAAGAACAAAGATCATCGTTTGTTTGATAATTTCGCGTTATTCTCCGGCAGGACCATAGTTGAGAAATAAGTTATTATCTTGGATTTGTTTTTTTTTGTTTTTTTTTTTGTTTTTACCAGAAGTACCAAAGTAGTCGAGAAACGTGACTATTAACGAAAGAAAAAAATTCTATATTTTCTAGAAGTACCTAATTAATTCAATTTTGAGTCGCCATTTTTTCAATAATTATTATTTCTTCTCCAGGGGCACCAAATTCGCCCAAACAAATGACTGTCGATGTAGAAACGATCAAAAGATAATGCTTTTGTGTGTAATTTTCGAGGATTTTCTCGAAGTACCAAGTCAGCAAAAGAATTGAATAAATCCCTTCGATCGTTGGTTGTTTTTCAAAATTTACTTATTCTCCAGCGGTATCAAATTAACCAAAAACAAATAAATGTTAAATCAAAAATGAACAAACGATAAACGCTTCGCTAGTAATTTTCGATTATTTTCTAGCAGTACCAGATTGGCGAAACAATTGACGATGTCCCTTCCAATTATCCTCCAGAACTACCCAAATTCCCCAAAACAAATGACTGCCGAAGTAGAAACGATCAAAATATGATGGTTTTATTTGTAATTTTCGATGATTTCCTCGCACTACCTAGTCAGTGAAACAATGTATTATTTTTCTTCGATCGTCAATTGTTTCTCCAAATTTAGTTGCTTCCCAGCAGTACCAAAGCGGCTAAACAAGTGATAGTCAACCGAAAGAAAGAAGGAAAGATCATAGTTTCTTCGGCGATTGTAATGAATGGTATTCAAATAACTATGGAAACGAGTTTGTCTCATCCAATCAGCTATTATTAATGGTCCCCCAAAGGAAATGAACCGATAAAACAAAATGGCGCCGACTTTTGACAATTCTTAACGACTTTTCAAAAATACCAAATCAACCAAATAAATGACGATAAAAGAAAGATCGCCATCTGTTTGACAATTTTTTACGATTTTCTCCAGAGGTACCAAACTTAGTAAATAGATGACGATCGAGGCGAGTAATTCTAATTTTTTCCGGGACCTATCAAAAGTGGCATTGAAATCACGAACAAGGAAACGTCGACGTTTTCTGATCATGTTTCATTTTGTTAGCAATTTTTTTATGACGTTCCAGAGGTACCAAACTTGGTAAACAGATAACGATCGAGGCGAGTAATTCTAAATTATTTTCCGGGGGCCATCAAAAGTGATATATAAATCACGATCAAGGAAACATCGACGGTTTCTGATCGTGTTTCATTCTGTTCGTACATTTTTATGACTCTCCAGAGGTACCAAACTTGCTAAATAGAAGACGATCGAAGCGAGTAATTCTAAATTATTTTCCTGGTGCTATCAAAAGTGGCATATAAATCACGATCAAGGAAACATCGACGATTTCTGATCGTGTTTCATTCTGTTCGTACATTTTTATGACTCTCCAGAGGTACCAAACTTGCTAAATAGACGACGATCGAAGCGAGCAATTATTAATTATTTTCAAAGCCTACTAAATATGATACATAAATGACGATAAAGAAAACATCGACATTTTTTATGCATTTTTATTCCTGCTAGATAATCGTTAATGATTTACCAGAGGTAGCAAACTTGTTAAATAGATAACGATCCAGGCGAGTAATTCTAAATTATCTTCAAGGAAAATGGCGGATAAATGACGATCAAGAAATCATCGATGTTTCTGGATCATTCTTATTCCTGTTAGATAATTTTTAATGATTTTCCAGAGGTACCAAAACTTGGTAAATAGATTTATAGACGATTGCAGCGAGCAATTCTTAACTATTTCCAAGGGCTACCAAATGTACCGACTTCCGATCCTCAAGAATACATTCCTTGAGCATTTCAAAGTAATTACCAGCGGTACCAAATTCATAAAGTCGTGATTTTATTTATCAATGTTTAGCAATTTTTAAGGATATTAAGGGGAGCACCCGATTAACCAAAGAATCGACGATTACGGGAATATTTTCATTTATTCTCTGGTAATTTGCTACCCCTGAAATATCATGAAAGAAATTAAGGTTAAAAGAATCTTGTAATCAGGTACCGGAACTAGACCTATGTACCTATGTATAATTGTAGTTTTATAACAATAGTAGGCGCTGTATAAACAATGTATGCGAACTAAAGATC
This sequence comes from Chrysina gloriosa, assembly GCA_038088585.1. NCBI lineage: Eukaryota > Metazoa > Arthropoda > Insecta > Coleoptera > Scarabaeidae > Chrysina > Chrysina gloriosa. Next base: position 31,350,104 of record CM076095.1, on the reverse strand, counting down.
TAAATAATAAACAATGGCGTTGTGATTAATTAAAACGAACCTGCCTCCGTGATAAGCTCCTTTTCACTCCATTTCCTGCATTTACCTATTGCGCGTGTTATTTCCGCAAAACGATACACGACTTTCGCTTGTTTCTTTGCGTTGGACGTTCCGTAGACGTCCCCGATTCGATTGAAAACAAATTTTTCACTTTCAAAAATATAAATACATTGCCCTAACATTTGACTATCGTCTTGCACGATTCCTAAAAACATAGGACTTAAGTCGGAACCTCGAGGAATCCTAAACGATCGCCAGCTACAATTCTCAGAAATTCCACAAAACACGAATGACGATGTCTTTCATTAGTGTGCTTGGAAATTTTGGAAACAATGGACGATCAAAAAAGAATTGTCACTTTAAAATTGCTTTGAAAAGAAAGATCGTAATTCCTTCTCTGCCGATTGTAAATCGCTTCCAAGGGAGGATCGGCGTTTGTTATCCAAACGTGGTACCCATTTTCCAGAGGTACCAAATCACCTAGGACAAAAAACGTTCAAAAGAATTATTTGTTTGAGAGAGTGATTTTTCGAAAGATTCAAATTGGACAAATAAACGACAATGAAATGGGGGCCGTCATACGTTTGGTAACGTTTTGATGATCGTCCAGAGGTACCAAAACGGTTAAAGTAAAGAGTAAGAAAGAAAAACAACCATCGCCTCTTCGGCAACTATTTCGTTTGGGGCACCAATTTCCACAACTTAAGATTCCAAAGACGATCGAAACGAAAGCGAAAGGACCAAAGATACGAACTTGAGGAACCCCAAATACTACCCCAAATACTAAAATTATTTCAGAGTCAAATAATCGCAAAATAAGCCTTTGGGGAGACCCACATTTTATCTCGTTCCAACATTAACCCCTAGACTAGCCAATGCGAAAAAACGGTTAATACAAAAAGGAAAGGACCGAAGTTAGGATGGTACGGAACTCCAGATGTCATCCAGATTGTATTCATATTTTAATTCAACGATTGTGAGCGCTCCCAAATGATAATTTGAGATAAAGAAAAGCGTACAAAATAATTTGCAGGCAACCAAAGCGACGCGCAAGTATTCACCTGCGACTTTCACATAATCCTGCGGTTTTGCAGGAGCGGGCGAGCCGCGGGACGATTCGCTACTTTCACGGCGAATTACACATTCCAAGTTATAAAGTAGGTCCATCGGTAATCATTTTTAATGATTTATCGGCTACGCGCTCGAAACAATTTTATGGACATAAGCATAAACACGTCCGGTGTCGTCCCGCACCAAAAGCGGCGACCACAATGGGTATATTTTAAACAATATTTTTATTACGCATCCATATAAGGACTAAAATCATATCGTTTCTGTTGATAAATATGGGAGAACACACATTAAAAACGAATTGATTGTCATTCTAGCCCGAATTAAACTCATCATTCAGACGATCATTTAGACGATTAATTCCAACAAACTTATGCAATTGGGGTAATTTTTTGCGTGTTTTTTAAAAAAATTTTACCGCAGAACGTTGCACGTGGACCTCCAGCGATGGTGACCGACTCCGAACCGACAGGATCGGTATAATCACGGCAGTGACGTTCGTTGAAATTACTCAATAATTTTAAAACAGTTTGAAGGGATCGAGTACATCTAGAATCCCTTCTGGACAATAACCACATCCTTTTTGTTCATAACTATAGGAAAAAAGGGGTTAAAACGAATTAATTATCATTCTAGAGTGGGTAGATCTATCAGAGGCTTCGGTTTCTTAAGCCGGGGGTCAATTTAATTAAATTCTTTTAAATATCATTTGGTTGTGATTATCGTAAAAATCTGTACGAAATTTATTATGCAGAAATTAAAAAATTGCTTTTGATTCTAACCTAAAAATTTGCAAAAGTCGTCGTATAAATGCACGAAAACTTCCTTTAAGCTTGAACTGCCGTTTCTTACGAAATGAATTTAACATAAAGAAGACTCAAAAGGATAATAATAATTTCTTTTATGTTCAACCTAAAAATTTCCAAAAGTCGTCGTAGAAATGTGCAAAAACTTCATCGAAGTTCGAAATGTCATTTGCCACGAAATTCATTTAAGAAGAAGACTGAGCAGGATAACGATATTGGGAAGAAATTTGATGCGAAGTGGACAACAAGTCCCATCTAGTTAAAAAGTTGGGCTAATTTTTACATATTCTTTAGGAAGGTTACTGCAGAATGTTGCACGTGTCCTTCTAGCGAGGGTGACCGGCTCCGAACCGACAGGATTGGTGTAATCTCGATGAATATGGAAAAAAAAAAGTTGAACACAAATGGATTGTCTTTCTAGTGTGGATAAATCCGTGAGAGTGGGTTTTCCTACGTCGGGGGACAATTCAACTAAATTTTTTAAAATATAATTTCCTATTCATAATCGTAAAAATTTATATTAAACCTATGATAGAAAAATGCAGAAATATCTTTTATTTTAAACTTGAAAATTTGCAAAATTCCTAGTAGAAAAGCACAGAAACTTCCTCTAAGTTCGAGCTGTCATTTGTTATGAAATTAGTTCAAGAGGAAAAAGACGCGAAAGAATAACAACAATGGGAAAGATTTTACACAACATAGACGGTAACTGCCATCTAGCTGAAGACATGGAGTAATTTTTTGCGTGTTCTCTAAAAAACTTTACCGCAGAACGTTGCACGTGGCTCTCCAGCGATCGTGACCGACTCCGAACCGACAGGATCCGGTATAATCCAGGCAGTGACGTCCGCTGAAATTACTCAATAATTTCAAACTAACTTGAGAGGATCAAGTACTTCGAAACGCGATGTCTATCATCCAAACTTCCTACCAGACAATAAAAACATAGTTTTTGTTGATAAATATGAAAATAAAAGTTGAAAACAAATTGATTGTCGTCCTAGTGTGGATAAATCCATGGGAGACTCGGTTTTCCTAAGTTTATGTACAATTCAATTCAATTTTTTAAAATATTATTTGCTATTCATAATCCTAAAAATTTATATTAAATCTATAATAGAAAAAGCCAGAAATCTCTTTTATTTTAAACTTGAAAATCCGCAAAATCCCTAGTAGAAAAGTGCAGAAATTTCCTTTATGTTTGATCTCTCAAGAAGAACAAGGCCCAAGAGGACAACAATGATGGGAAATACTTTTTACAAAATAGATGGTAAGTTCCAACGAGCTGAAGACATGGGGTCATATTTTGCGTTTTCTTTTAAAGAAACTTAACGGCAGAACGTTGCACGTGCCCCTCTAGCGATGGTCACCGGCTCCGAACCGACAGGATCGGTTTAATCCTGACAACAACGTCCGCTGAAATTACTCAATAATTTGAAACTAATTTGAGGGGATCAAGCATGTCTAAGCGTGATGTCTAGCGTGCAAAATGCCCTCCGTTACCCAAACTAAGCCGTAATGAGAAAAAATTATCACAATTCGAAGGTTTTCACGGCCGTCTCTTAACGTAAAACATCCTTTCCGAACTCATCTTACGCCTGGAACGGTAAAAGCGAAATCGATGCGATTCTTTCGCAATAGCGCGACGACGACAACGTGCTCCTCGGTTTCTTTTGTTTTGTGAAACGATCGATTACATCATTACAAGGCGGGTGGTATCGAAGACGACTCTCGAATCCATCGTCGCGTACACGTTCCGGACGTTTAAAATTCAATCGGCGACGAAACCCAGTAACGGCTTGCATGTCGTCATTTCTTGGAGTTCGTGCTCGGCGTCTTAAGAAAGCGTCGACCCGTTTCGGCGCATCGCGCAAAAATCGCTCCGGATTGTGACAGCCGGCGGTTGCATCACCACGCGATGTACGCATGTACGAAGCGTAAAACGCGTGTTTCGATCAGATGAGATTACGTAGGTACGTTCACGTCGACTTGATTGATTTTCTCCGTGTTTGCACCGTCGTCGTCGTAATCGCACGGTTCGGAATCGATTGAGGATGATTCGGTGACGAAACTTGCAAAAATCGGGCGATAAAAGAAGTAATCGCGATGCTTCTTAATCGTTAGCCGTTTAGAGATGTACGTATGTAGGTTGTAACGTTTGATGGGAAGATGTGCCCTTGGATACAGAGCCGAAACGTTGTGCATTTCCAAAATTTCAAACTATGCCAGACATCGTCTTCGCGTCTTGAGGCTATAGACAAGTTACGTAATTTAATGGATGAAATACCATCGTCGACAACATCGCATCATCGTACCTGTTTCGAGCATGAAAATAGAACCGAGGTCGAAATGTTAAGCGATTTTCATTCTTTCTAGGACAAGGTCAAGAATGTATACCGAACATGGATGCAAATTTGAGATAATTAACTCGTTTATATTTTCAGTGCAAGAGCACGCGACGAAGTTGCGCGAGCCGTCTGATTAAGAACTGTCGCTTGCTTTGTTAAGAAACGTCCGAGAGGAGGAGGGGAAAGGAGGGTGAGAAGAGGTCATAACGTTACAGAAGATGAAAAAGTTGTTAAATTCCCAGCATTAGATTTGGCCGAAAACGATCGAAGACTAAGGGAAAATCGTCGTTCGTTTGGAAATTTGCAGCAATATTCCAGAGATACCAAACTAGTCACAAAAATGACCATCAACTTGACGTCGTCAGATTTTTAGCAATGTCTACAACTTCTGAAGGACCGCCAAGTTGATTATATAAAAGAAAACCATGTCGTAGAAACTATCTATAATTGTGTGTTTGCACGGGTAGTAGTTGTTTTACAGAATAGAACTGCTCTCCAACACCTAACTGCAATGCGTTAAAAATCCGTTAATGGAAAAGATAAAGACTTTCTTACCCTATCGTCAATATTTTCAGCTTCTTTCGGCGATCGTTCAGCGGTACCAAGACAACCAAACAAATGCCTGATAAAAGGAGGAGATCATCCTATCCATGGTCGTTTAAACGACAATTGTTATGAACATAATTCAGATTTTAGACCTTAAAGATCATAGAAGTTGCCAAAACGATTAAAACAAAAGCGACTGGGCCCAAAGTTAAATCCTTGAGGAACTCCAGATATTTCCTGATCGTTTCGGTTCCAAACGATTACGGTTTAGAATCTTGAAGAGTTACTAACGATATCCGGATCTGATTTTGACTCTAATGACAATGGGAAAGCCCAAAAACGATTAGAATAAAAGGGAAGGGAACAAAATGAGAGCCTTGAGGAACGCCAGATATTATCTAATTGTAAGTCATTTAGGGGTCAAATGTTTGAAAATCGGGCTTTTAGCATTTGTTTAATCCTTTTCGTTCACATAAACGACGATGAAATGGGTTTCGTTATGAGTTTGATAAGTTTTGATGTTTTTCCAGAGGTACCAAACTAGTCAAATAAATGACGATCAACAGGGAAAATGTTGATTTAGTTTTTTATGAGTATCGAATGTATCGAGTAAAACACAATTTTCGTTAAATTTTTCAACGGTTAACTTCTTTTTGCTGTCACTTTCTAACAATTTTCCGGGGGTATCAAAACAATCAAACAAAAAACGAATAAACAAAGGAAGGTAATTATGTTTCTTCAAAAGGTATCAAGTTGGTTAAATAAATGACGATGATGTAAAAGGTTGTTGTTTCCATCGTACTTTTCTTTATTTTCCAGCGGTTCCAAACCAAACCAAATCGAAAGAATGACAATCGATGAAAAATGATCAGTTTTTGGCAAATTTTTACATATTTATTGGAGCCACCGAAACAGTCAAACGAACAACGACCAAAAGAGGAAAGTTATGATCTTCCAAAAGGTATCGAGTTGGTCAAACAAATGACGATGATGTAAAAGGATCGTCGTCTTTTTGGTATTTTTCTCCGATGATTGTGTTATACGCCATATTATCATGTCCGAATCAGCTGATCGTTCGCCCGCCATATTGTTACGTGTAATTGTCATATTGTATGACGTCTGAATCATCTGATCGTATTGCGCGTCATATTGTGTCATTTCCTTGCCATATATGACATAAATCAGCTGATTGCCTCATACGCCTCGATATTATATGTGAATCAGCTGATCGTCTAGGGCGGCATATTATATGACATTTGGATCAGCTGATCCTCTTGCGCGCCATGTTGTGATATCTAATTGTCATATCTTTTGGCATTTGACCCAGCTGATTGTTTTGTAGGTCACATCGTGACAGTTGAATCAGCTGATCATCTTACACGTCATATTGTCGTATCCAATTGTCAGATTGTTTGACATTTGAATCAACTGATAGTCTTGTGTACCATATTGTGACAGATAATTGTCATATTTCTTGATATCTGAATCAGCTAATTGTGTCATACTCCATATTGTATGACATGTGAATTAGCTGCTCCGCCCCGCACACCTGACTTGATTCAAGTAATCGTCGTGAGCGTCAAATTATGCCAGCTAATTTCTGTATTGTATGACATACGAATCAGATAATCGTCTTAAGCGTCAAATTATGACAGCTAATTTGATAATCGTCTTGAGCGTCAAATTATGATAGCTAGTTTTCGTATTGTATGACATATGAATCAGATAATCGTCTTGAGCGTCAAATTATGGCAGGTAATTTTCGTATTGTATGACATATGAATCAGATAATCGTCTTGAGCGTCAAATTATGGCAGCTAATTTTCATATTGTATGACATATGAATCAGATAATCGTCTTGAGCGTCGAATTATGACAGCTAATTTTCGTATTGTATGACATGTCTTTTGGCATCTGACCCAGCTGATTGTTTTGTACGTCACATCGTGACAGCTGAATCAGCTGATCATCTTACACGCCATATTGTCGTATCCAATTGTCAGATTGTTTGACATTTGAATTAACTGATAGTCTTGTGTACCATATTGTGACAGATAATTGTCATATTTCTTGACATCTGAATCAGCTAATTGTGTCATACTCCATATTGTATGACATGTGAATTAGCTGCTCCGCCCCACAGGACTTGCATCAAGTAATCGTCTTGAGCGTCAAATTATGACAGCTAGTTTTCGTATTGTATGACATATGAATCAGATAATCGTCTTGAGCGTCAAATTATGGCAGGTAATTTTCGTATTGTATGACATATGAATGAGATAATCGTCTTGAGCGTCAAATTATGGCAGGTAATTTTCGTACTGTATGACATATGAATCAGATAATCGTCTTAAGCGTCAAATTATGACAGTTAATTTTCGTATCTTATGACACTTGAATCAGATAATCGTCTGGAGCGTCAAATTATGGCAGCTAATTTTCGTATTGTGTGACATATGAATCAGATAATCGTCTTGAGCGTCGAATTATGACAGCTAATTTTCGTATTGTATGACATGTCTTTTGGCATCTGAACCAGCTGATTGTTTTGTATGCCACATCGTGACAGTTGAATCAGCTGATCGTCTTGCACGCCATATTATCATTTGGATCAGCTGATCTTTTTGTGCGCCACATTGTGATATCTAATTGTCATTTCTTTTAACATCTGAATCAGCTGATTTCCTTGCACGCCATATTGTGAGAGCTGAATCAGTTGATCATATTGTCATATCTAACTGTCATATTAGTTGACATTTGAATCAGCTGATGGTCTTGTGTGCCATATTGTGACAACTAATTGTCATATATTTCAAAATCTGAATCAGCGCGTCCTATTCTAACGCACTTGACTCAACTGATCATCTTACACGCCATATTGTTGTTGTTTAATTGTCATATCGTTTGACATTTGACCCAGCTGCTTGTGTTGTATGCCATATTGTGGTACACCTGAATCAGCTAACTGTCATATTGTGAAGCATTTGAATCAGCTGTTCGTTCTATACGCCATATTCGCGACGATTTGAGGAACTGATTGTACGTCATACCATGATTATTATTACTATTATTATTATTAGTTGTTATTAGTAACTATTACTATTCCGTTTTAAATCATTACTAACTTCAAAGGCATTTTAAATCTACAGATACAATTTCCGATAAATTACAAAATTTTCCACGCGATATTCCGGAAACGTATTTGCTCGATTTAAACCAATTAGCGCTCACCTTCGCTCTCTAAATATTTAATGAGTCCCGTTATTTGGTAATTTGTCGTAAAATGGTCAACAATTTCACATCTTGTGCAAGAAATGCACGTCTACGTGCGATACTTATGCATACATACGAATAAACGAACCCCGAGTGTCAAACCTTGATTCGATTACTCCGGTATCCTTGAAACTTGAAAAAATCCAATAAATAAAATTTTCAGATTGAAATCAATGAAAAATTAATCAATTTAAGCTCAATTTTTGCTAATTCAAGCAGGAACCTAGATTAGGCTGTACGAAACGACTTTATTAGATGCGTGTTGTAAGTTAAGTAGTTGCGCAATGGCTTATTAAGCGGGCTCAAATTGCATACGTCAATTACGAAGGGAACTATGTACGATATGTATTCTGATGTTGATAATGTCGAACTATTAAAAAGTCATACGAATTAAGTGCTGAAAAACAGTTCGCTTTTCTGTTACTTTTATGGGGTAATGATTTTTACAAAAAAGTAATAAAAATCACGTTACCGCTTTAGGTTTTTACGACGGGACGTCGCATTAAATGAATACTATTCCTTCTACATTATGAAACTGACTTTTATAACTGCAAAGTTCGAAGATTTTTTTCCTATCTTGATTTATATTCATCTAATAATGCTTTTAAAGAATTACAAGCTTTTAACGATAACGATTCGGAATACAAACAAAAGAATTATAATTTTTTTCTTCTTCTTTGCGTTTTAATGCGTTTTAAAGACCGTCGTACACGTACAATTATTTTAATTATCGTTCGATCATCGATCGTTACGTTCGTTCCAACTTGTCCTAATCATATTTTGCATTCGGATAAAAGTTCAATTACTTAAAAGCGATTAGAAACCGGAAGGAATTACTCGAGATCGATTTGAGAAAATCGACGAGATTACTCTCGATTTTCTCGTAATTGGAAAGAGAAAATCGAGATAAACGCACAGACGGAGTAAATACTCAGCTGCAAACTCAGTTTCAATTTCGAAGAAGAAACAAAAATCAAATGTGGGAGGAACGCGTGCGAGTTGAATTTTCTGATTAGCACGTATTACATGAAAAGTGAGATTGCAGACTTGAAGACGTGACAATATTGGTTTCGATTTTATCGCCGTGCGAAAAATGACAGGTGTTCGACGACAACGAGGTTTTCCTTTAATTATAAGACGACGATCATGTCGTTTTTTGTTTGACTTTCGGACATAACTCTCAATTTCTTCGGCGTACATCCAATTCTGAGTAATAAGTAGAATATAAAATAGATAACTACATATGTATGTAAGTATGATGGAGAAAATCGATGATGAGTAACAAATAAGAACAATTAGTTCTGAAAACCTTAATACACGCGACTACACTCTACTTAGTTCCACATCCGGTTTGTATCCGGTTGAGGAATAAGCGAGTAGCACGCCCTACATATTTCGTTAAATGTTTTCGGCTTGTGCCATTTTCAAGTGACTGTTGTTTATACAGTCGTTTTAAAATGGCACAAACCGAAACGTGTCACGAGACTATAAAAAAGTATCCGGCAGAGCAAACGATTGACAATTCAAGATATCAAAGAAGTTTCAAAGCATCTGTGTCAAAGTCAACCTTTGACAAAATTATGTCGATGCATGGTTTTGAATTACACTCCCCCTTCCCCATCCTCCTATAGCTAAAGAGAGACGAGGATCTCAAACGGAGAAGAAAAAGGAAGGTAAAACTGGAAGAAGACTTAACAACAGCAAAGTCTAAGGAGAAATCGATAAGAAAAGTAAGTCGCAAATCCGCGAAAAATCGCTTCAATTTACGACCAACGTAGAAAGAAGAAAATGCACTAAATTTTCATTTCTAAATTTTGTCAAGCAGGAACTGTTGATAACCCTGCTTTGAATTGTGTCAATGAGGACAAAACTCACAAAATTTTTGGAGAAATCACGATCCCTGTTTCGTGATTTCTCCTCAAATTCCTTACGAGTCTCTTCTATTTACCACCAACTTGCAAAAATTAAATCCACTAAACTTGAATGTATGACATTTGTCAAAGCAGCCACAGCTGATTGTTAATGTTAGATCGTCAGTGGTGCCAACGAGAGTACAAAAAAAAACAAAACTTTGGGCAAATCACTAACGAAGTAACTGTAAATTCCACAAAGAATCGTTGCAATTTCATACCAACGTAAAAAACAAAATCCACTTACTTTGAATTTATCAAATACTCAATTTTAAGGAAATCATTAAAGAAATGATGGTAAATTCCATAAAGAAGTCATTGCAATGTAGCACCAACGTAGAAAACATGAAATCCACTAACTTTGAATTTATAAAATTTGTAAAAACAACCGACATTTGAATGTTATCGTCAGATCGCCAGTGATGCCAACTGGCGTAAATAAAATATTCCAACACTAAATTTTAGGGAAGTCACTAAGAAAAAGTTACTATAAATTCCATAAAGAAGTCATTTCGGTTTAGCACCAACGTGGAAAGCGTAAAATTCACTAAATTTCAATTTGTGAAAGTTGTCAAAAAATGACAGTTGAATGTTATCTTCAGATCGCCAGTGATGCCAACTGGAGTAAATAAAATATTCCAACACTAAATTTTAGGGAAGTCACTAAGAAAAAGTTACTATAAATTCCATAAAGAAGTCATTTCGGTTTAGCACCAACGTGGAGAGCGTAAAATTCACTAAATTTCCAAGTGTAAAGGTTGTCAAAAAATGACAGTTGAATGTTATCTTCAGATCGCCAGTGATGCCAACTGGAGTAAATAAAATATTCCAACACTAAATTTTAGGGAAGTCACTAAGAAAAAGGTACTATAAATTCATTAAGGAATCGTTGCAGTTTTGTACCAACATAAAAAAAAACATAAAATCCATTAAATTTGAATTTATAAAATCTGTAAAGCAGCAACAGTTTAATGTTAAGGTTAGATCGTCAGTGGTCCCAACTGGAGTACAGAAAATACTCCAACACTGAATTTTGGGGAAATCACTAAAAAGTTACTGTAAATTCCATAAGGAATCGTTGAAGTTTTGCACCAACGTAAAATACAAAGAATGCACTAAATTTTCATTTAGAAAATAAGTCAGGAAAGGAGAGTTGAACGTTAACGTTTGATCGCCAGTGAGTGCCAACTGACGTAAAGAAAATACTCCAGCACTAAATTTTGGGGAAATAGCTAAAGAAGTAAACTCCATTAGGAATCGTTTCTAAATTTAGCACCAACGTAGAAAACATAAAATCCACTAAATTTTAATTCATAAAATCGGTCAAAAAGCGACAGCTGATTTCTGATCGCCATGTCTCGAGCTGCGTCAAAGAAACTAAAAAGGCATTACTAAAATGTGGGAAATGTCATTCTAATTTGGTACCAAAGTTGTAAACCAAAATCCACTAAATTTGCGTTTATAAAATTAATTAATGAAGCGAGAGCTGACAGTCAGCAGCCACCATGATTCAAATTTCATAAATAAAGAGGAAAATAAACTCACTAACTTTTTGGAGGAAAATCCTTAAATAAGTAATGCCAACATTGATGATGAATGGTCACAATTTACCGCTAACCTAGAAAAATTAAATTCCACTAGATTTTAATTCATAACATCTGCCAAAAAAATGACAGCTGGTTATTAGTCGCCATATTTCAAACCTGGTAAATGGAAATGAAATAAATCGCATTAAGTTTTGGGGAAATCAGATGATTATAATTTACCAACAATGCAAAAAAAAAATTCACTAAACCTCGATTCCCCCAAAATCTGTAAAGAAAAAGAGACAACCGACTGTTGGCTACTTCGTTTCAAATCGGGACAATTAAAGTAAAATAAAAGCTACTAAAACCCGAGGAAATCGCTAGAGAAGTAACGGTAATTGCCGTAAGACATCGTTGCAATTTAGCACCAACGTAGAAAACACAAAATCCACTAAATTTGAATTCACAGAATCTATCAATAGACAGGAGACAATTGTGTCAATCAAAATAAAACCCAAATTACTAAATTGAGGATGAAATCGCTAAGAAAGTGGTGGTAAACTTCCTAATGATTCATTTTAATACAGTACCAACGTTGAAAACTAAAATTCACTAAAATTTGAAGTAGTAGCGGACGGCAGGTTCCAGACCCACCGCTACATCGCCCAAACAAGAAAGGTAGTTAACCTCACGTACATGTGTGCCTGACAAATAGACCGCCTTCCGTGCAGATACGCACGGGTGGTTGACTACCATTCTTCTGCGGTGGTTCCCAACTGGAGTACAGAAAATACTCCAACACTAAATTTTGGGGAAATCACTAAAAAAGTAACTGTATATTCCATAAAGAACCGTTGCAATTTTGCACCAACCTAATAAACAAAATCCAATAAATTTTCATTTAGAATGGCCAGTTGAACGTTAGAAACCAGAACCAGTCAGCTCCATCTACCACTCGAATTTATAGAAGTTGTCGAAACGCGGTTGTTGATTTTTTGACATTTGACTCATATATCCCTGCCGAGAATTATCTTGAAGAGTTAAAAAGACTTCGGGAACCAATGATTATACTCCCACATCGTCCTCATCTCGGGATTCGAACCACCACCAGCAGGTTCAGAAAATTCTATGAAGAAATCGTCAAAAAGTTCCAAGAAAAAGAAAAACAGATGCTTGATCTTTCTTGCAGCTTTCTACGCAATTCCTCATCCAAAATTTTCATTTTTTCGTCCGTCTCCTATCACAGAAATCTCGGTGTTTCAATCTTCAACTTAGAAAGAAAAAGATTTTTTTAAGATATCTTGGAAAGGACATCACGAGGATATCGTCCGCCTTCGCCTTCAAGGCTCCCGAAATTCAATGAAAAGATTTGAAATAATAATAATAAAAGAAGAAACAGGGAGAATAATGAAAGAGCAGTAGAAGTAGTTTAGAGCGTTTCGTACCATCTTCGTACATCTTCCGGGGATTAAAACGAAACGAAACATGTCAAAAATGTCCCTCACATTTACAATTACAAACGTAGCTGAAAAACGGACGAAGGAAAATCGCGGTCTTCGCGCTGGAATATCAGATATCAGTTCCGGTCGAAATATAGATCAACGTTTCGTACGTACATTGTGCAATCACCGTCAGGGTGTAATAATATTAAAAGGCGGCTAAAGTTTCCAATTTCAGTCGTTAAAGTTGCAACTGTGCCGTTTCCTAGTCATAAATGTCAGTTAAAGAAGAAGGTTTCTTATCTTCGAGGGATCATCCCCAGCATTTATCCCTCTCCCCCACCTCAATAAATCAATAAAATGCGGTACCATTGTGCTACTCCAGGCCTTTCAAAGCAAAATGATGGAGGAAAATGGCGGTCTCGCCTTTTTGCGTTAGATTAGGAGGTCCTCTTTTTTCTTCGAGCATGATCCTCAGGATTTACCCCCTCCCTGTTCCCAATAAATCAATAAAAAGCGATACGAATGTGCTACTCGTGGCCTTTCAAAGCAAAATGATGGAGGAAAATGTTGGTCTTTGCCTTTTGCGTTAGATTAGGAGGTTCTTTTTTCGGGGAATCATCCTCAGAATTTGTCCCCCCCCTTTCCGGCTCCCAATAAATCAATAAAAAGCGGTACCATTGTGCTACTCCAGGCCTTTCAAAGTAAAATGATGGAGGAAAATGTCGCTCTTGCCTTTTGCGTTAGATTAGGCCCTCCTCCCCCTCCCCTCCAAATAAATCAATAAAAAGCGGTACGAATGTGCTACTCCAGGCCCTTCAAAGTAAAATGATGGAGGAAAATGTCGCTCTTGCCTTTTTGCGTTAGATTAGGAGGTCCTCTTTTTCTTCGGGGAATCATCCTCAGGATTTACCCCCTCCCCCTCCCAATAAATCAATAAAAAACGGTACGAATGTGCTACTCGAGGCCCTTCAAAGCAAAATGATGGAGGAAAATGTCGCTCTTGCCTTTTGCGTTAGATTAGGAGGTCCTTTTTTTCGGGGTATCATCCTCAGAATTTGTCCCCCCCTCCCCGCTCCCAATAAATCAATAAAAAGAGGTACCATTGTGCTACTCCAGGCCTTTCAAAGTAAAATGATGGAGGAAAATGTCGTTCTTGCCTTTTGCGTTAGATTAGGAGGTCCTCCTTTTTCTTCGGGGATCATCCTCAGGATTTACCCCCTCCCCTCTCAATAAATCAATAAAAAGCGGTACGAATGTGCTACTCGAGGCACTTCAACGCAAAATGATGGAGAAAAATGTCGGTCTTGCCTTTCTGCGTTAGATAGGAGGTCCTCTTTTTCTTCGGAGGATCGTCCTCAGGATTTACCCCCTCCCTCCCCCAATAAATCAATAAAAAGCGATACGAATGTGCTATTCGAGGCTCTTCAAAGCAAAATGATGGAGGAAAATGTTGGTTTTGCCTTTTTGCGTTAGATTAGGAGAGCCTTTTTTTCGGGGGATCATCCTCAGGATTTACCCCCCTCCCAATAAATCAATAAAAAGCGGTACGAATGTGCTACTCCAGGCCCTTCAAAGTAAAATGATGGAGGAAAATGTCGCTCTTGCCTCTTTTGCGTTAGATGAGGAGGTCCTCTTTTTTCTTCGGGGAATCATCCTCAGGATTTACCCCTCCCTCCTCCCAATAAATCAATAAAAAGCGGTACGAATGTGCTACTCGAGGCTCTTCAACGCAAAATGATGGAGGAAAATGGCGGTCTTGCCTTTTGCGTTAGATTAGGAGGTGCTCTTTTTCTTCGGGGGATCATCCTCAAGATTTACCCCTCCCCTCCCAATAAATCAATAAAAAGCGCTACGATTGTGCTACTCCAGGCCTTTCAAAGCGAAATGATGGAGGAAAATGTCGCTCTTGTCTTTGCGTTAGATTAGGAGGTCCTTTTTTTTCGGTGGATCATCCTCAGGATTTACCCCCTCCCGCTCCCAATAAATCAATAAAAAGCGGTACGATTGTGCTACTCGAGGCTCTTCAAAGCAAAATCGTGGAGGAAAATGTTGGTCTATCCTTTGAGTTAGATTAGGAGGTCTTGAAGGAGTACGCGTTTCGTGCGTCTGTTCTCTGGTCATCTTCACGATTAAATCGCAGAAAACAAAACGGGGAAAGTTTCAGTCTCTTCACTCCTTCTTAAAGTTGTAAATATGTTTACCATCGTCGCCTCACCGGCGAAATATTAACGGAAAATATTGTTCTTGCCCTTGCGTTCGATAGGAGGCTCTTAAGGAGTAAACGTTTCGTGCGTCTGTTGTGCGGTCATCTTCACGATTACGAAACGGAAAGTTTCGATGTCTTCATTCCTTCTTAAAAGTTGTCAACATGTTTACCGTAAACACATCAACTCGTCACGATTGTCGTCGACGATGACGCCAAAATCGAAATCGCCCCAATTAGGCGAGGGGGCCGAATCTTTCCGTTGACGCGACGGGAATTTCCTCCATCAAACGATAGCTTAACGATCTAAACTTGAAATTTCTTTTTCCGACTCATTTCCGATTCATCCGGCATCTCGACGTACGTTACGTACACACGTAAACGTGCTTCTCTTCGGAAATAATTTTCCACAAATTAACTTTCGATTTAACGAGCGCGCACCGCGCACGCGGTCCCCGTGTCGAAGCACCCGTCGTTCGACGGACAAGGGCATCCGCTCAGAGCGCTGACGTACTTTTCGACGCCCGATTATTTCTTTCGGTAACGTCGTCGTCGTCGTCGTCGTCATTGCCGTCAATGTCGCCTCAACTCGTTCCCGACGTTCTTCAGAGATTATATAGGGACGATATGGGCCTTTTGTTTGTTATTATCGTTCGCGAACAAGACGGTGAACGATTACGATTGCGATTACGAGAAGCAGTGCTCGAAGTAGTTAAGGGGGCTTACGTAGTGTCGGTTCGATCGAAACGAAAAAAGTTACCGGAAAGAATCGCAATAATTTAATCGAAAGAATGAAGTTCGCGTCGTCGAGATTGTGAATGGTGGCGCCGATCCGGTCCTGGCGAATTTGGGGAATTTTCGATGCGAGGTAATTAGCAAGGAGAAAGTCGGTTTTGGCACATTTCGAGGGCGATAATTCGAATTGTTGGAATTTTTTTAATTTCGCAATTTTTCGGAATTTTTCTCAAAATTTACACAAAAATTAAAAAAATAATTTTTAGCAACATTCTCCCTTTGTTTGAAGCTCCGAAGTTTTGTTGTTTTGTTCTTGTTGTATTTTCGCAAATTATTAACGAATTTCTCGTGTTTACGACTAAAATCTTAAATCATGGTAGGAGCAATGTATCCTAAGTTGAATGTTTACAGAGTGAAATGCTTAGGTTTCAATTCCCTTGGCGCAGCATTACGTATAAAATTGGTATTTAGACCTTAAAATGACCGATCCAGAACTGATTCATCCTAAGCTTACGCTTAGGAAACGTTTCACAAATTCGTCGTTTCTATTTTCCACAATTTGCCGAAAGATCATTTAAATTCAAATTTTCACTGGTAAAATCTGAATTATTCAGAAATTGCCTGCTTGGGAGCCATGCTTCCTAAGCTAAGGTATGCGAAAGTATCATCTTCAAAATCCCCGAAAGACGCCAATCTCGACCCTAACCATAGAAATCTAAGTTCAAACCTTTCCCCTAGAGTTATCCTCAGGACAAGTTTAACAAATTTAGAATTCGGCATAGGTTTTCATAATCTTCGAAAATTCTCATTCAGATCACCAAAATTCTGATTTTGACTATCAAAATTTTAAATCCATTTCCTTAGACGACTTAACAATAGCTTCTCCTAAGCCAATCCTTAAGAAACCTTTGAGAAATATACGATTTTGACACGCTTTTCATAATTATCTAAAAGCTTTGGATCCAGATTATCAAAATCCAGACTTGAACTTTTAAAATTTCAAATATTTACGAGTTACCTACTTAGGATCAATGTTTCCTAAGCAAACTTTTATGAAAGCATATATCATTAACTTCCAAATTTCCAAAAGATCGAAATCTAGACACAAATTATCGATCTCTAGGTTTGAACCTTCAAATTTTTAATTCTGTTAGCTTATATGACTTAACAATAACTTCTTCTAAGTCAAATCGCAAGGAAATCCCCCATAAATTTCGCGATTTTGACATTTTCATCGTAATTTTCTGAAAGTTCTGTATCTGATAATCAACATCCAGATTTGAACTTCTAACATCTCAAACAGTTATGAACTACCTGCTTAGGAGCCATGTTTCCTAAACTAACATCCACTAAAGTATACATCATCAACTTCAAAATCCCCGAAAACCGCCAATCTAGGCCCAAAGTATTGAAATCTAGATTTAAACCTTCAATATTTAAAATCGGCTAGCTTAGACGACTTAAGAATAACTTCTTCTGAGCCAATCCTTAGGAAACCTTCCACAGCGATGAGATTTGACACGTTCTTTCATAATGTTCTGAAAGCTCTGGCCCTAAATTATTGAAATCCAGATTTGAACTTTTGAAATCGGATATATATAAGAGTTACCTGCTTAGGGGCTTTATTTCGTAACTTAATGTTCACGAAAGTATTCATCATCAACTTCAAAATCCCCGAAAAGCGCCAATCTAGGCCCAAAGTATCGAAATCTAGATTTAAACCTTCAATATTTAAAATCGGCTAGCTTAGACGACTTAGGAACAACTTCTCCTAAGCCAATCCTTAGAAAATCCTCTATACATTTGCGATTGTGACACTTTGCTCACAATTCTCTGAAAATCCTGGATTTAGATAATGGAAATCCAGATTTAAACATTTGAAATAAGAAATATCTAAGAGTTACTTGCTTAGGAACCATATTTCCTACGCTAATGTTCACGAAGGTATGTATCAACAACTTCAAAATCCTCAAAAAAAAAAAAAAACAACAAATTATCTAAATCTAGACCTTCAATACTCTTAAAATCTGTTTGCTTAGACGTCTTAAGAATAACTTCTCCTAAACCAATCCCTTGGGGAACCTACCACAACGATGAGATTTTGACACTCTCTTTCATAATTTTCTGAAATCTCCGGCTCTAAATTATCGAAATCCGGATTTGAATTTTTAAATCTGAAATATCTACGAGTTACCTGCTTAGGAGCCATGTTTCCTAAGCTAATCTTCACGAAAGTATACATCATCAACTTCAATCTCCTCAAAAGACACAAATAATCGAAAGCTAGATTCAGACTTTCAATATTTAAAATCTGTTAACCCAGACGACTTAAGCATTACTTCAACTAAGCCAATCCTTAGGAAACCTTCCACAACGATGAGATTTTGACACTCTCTTTCGTAATCGTCTGAAAGCTCCGGCTCTAACTTATTGAAATTCAAATTTGAACTTTACAAATGTCAGATATCTACGACTTACTTGCTTAGGAGCCAAGTTTCCTAAGTTAATTTTCACGAAAGTACCCATCATCAACTTCAGAAATTCCAAAAAGCATAAACATAGTCCCTAATTATCATAATCTCCATTTAAACCTTAAAAGTTTTAAATATCCTTACCTTAGGCGACTTAAGATTAACTTCTCCTAAGCAATAGTCTTAAGAAATCTTCCATAAATTTCGCAATTTTGACACTCTTCATAATTTTCTGAAACCTCTGGATCTGGACAATCAAAATCCCGATTTTAACTTTTGCAATCTCGAACATTAATAAATTACCTGATTGGGAGCAATATCTCCTAAGTCGACTTTCATAGAAGTACATACAATCTACTTGAAGATCCCCAAAAATTAGACCCACATGCAGATTACTGAAATATAAATATACAGCCCTCAAAAATTTTAAATGCGTTCAGTTGAACGACTTAGGAGTAATCCATCCTAAGCGTGTCCTTAGGAGATATTTCGTAAAAATGCAATTTTCTATGATCTCACGAAAGGTACATCTGGAGCACCAAAACATAAAATTGGTACTATTCAGATCTGAAACATTTACAAATTATCGACTTAGGAGTAACGTTACCTAAGCTACCGATAATCGTAAACAAATGGGAGTAGATTGCTTATGAGTCATACCTCCTAAGCCGATTGTCCCAGAAGCATAGTATCAACGTAAAACTTTTTAAATTTTACCTGCACAATCTATCGAATACGGAGATAGAGGTTTAGATTTGTCGAAATCTCGATTTGGAAAATCAAAACTTTATACTGTGATTTAGGAGCAGTTCCTCCTAAGCATATTTTTATGAGAAATTTGTCAATTTTGAAATTTTCATTGCGTAATCATCAACAAATTATGGACTAGATCATCGATATCCAAATTTGGAGTAACAAAATCTGAAATATTTAGAAGCTGCTTGCTTAGGAGCAATGCCTCCTAAGCTGGTTTTTCGAAAAGTATAGTACCAACGTGAAATTTTAACAATTCGATTGGAACGATCCTTCGCGTCGCAGATCGACGTTTAGATTTGTCGAAATCTCGATCTAAGAACCCAAAATTGATTAGATGACTTAGTGTTAGTTCCTCCTAAGCGTATTCCTATGACATCTTTTTGCAAATTTGATATATTATTAGCATAATCTTCCCAAAATCATATGGACTAGATCATGGAAATCCAGATATGGAATATAAAAGTCTGAAACGTGTAAAAGCTGCTTGCTTAGGAGCAATGCCTCCTAAGCTGATTCTCCCAAAAGCATTATACCAACGTAAAACTTTAACAATTCCAATGAAACTGACCCGCGAATACGCAGATCGAGGTGTAACTTTGTCAAATTTTCGATTGAAGAACTCAAAATTAATCACGTGACTTAGTAGTAGTTCCTTCTAAGCATATTCCTAGGAAATTTTGTGCAAATTTGATATATTGTTAGCATAATCTTCCGAAAATCACGAACTAGATTATCGAAATCCAAATTTAGAGTATAAACGTTTAAGACATCTACAAGCTGCTTGCTTAGGAGCAATGCTTCCTAAGCTGATTCTCCCAGAAGCATTGTATCAACGTAAGACTTTAACAATTCCGACGGAACTGACCCTCCGAGTAGGCAGATCGAGTTGTAGATTTGTCAAAATTTCGATTTAAGAACTCATCATTGATCACGTGACTTAGTAGTAGTTCCTTCTAAGCATATTCCTAGGAAATTTTGTGCAAATTTGATATATTGTTAGCATAATCTTCCGAAAATCACGAACTAGATTATCGAAATCCAAATTTAGAGTATCAAAGTTTAAAACATCTACAAGCTGCTTGCTTAGGAGCAATGCTTCCTAAGCTGATTCTCCCAGAAGCATTGTATCAACGTCAAACCTTAACAATTCCAATGGAACTGACCCTGCGAGTACGCAGATCGAGGTCTAGATTTGTCAAAATTTCGATTTAAGAACTCAACAATGATCACGTGACTTAGTAGTAGTTCCTTCTAAGCATATTCCTAGGAAATTTTGTGCAAATTTGATATATTGTTAGCATAATCTTCCGAAAATCACGAACTAGATTATCGAAATCCAAATTTAGAGTATAAACGTTTAAGACATCTACAAGTTGCTTGCTTAGGAGCAATGCTTCCTAAGCTGATTCTCACAGAAGCATTGTACCAACGTAAGACTTTAACAATTCCGACGGAACTGACCCTTCGAGTACGCAGATCGAGTTATAGATTTGTCAAAGTTTCGATTTAAGAACTCAACATTGATCACGTGACTTAGCAGTAGTTCCTTCTAAGCATATTCCTAGGAAATTTTGTGCAAATTTGATATATTGTTAGCATAATCTTCCGAAAATCACGAACTAGATTATCGAAATCCAAATTTAGAGTATCAAAGTTTAAAACATCTACAAGCTGCTTGCTTAGGAGCAATGCTTCCTAAGCTGATTCTCCCAGAAGCATTGTATCAACGTAAGACTTTAACAATTCCGACGGAACTGACCCTCCGAGTACGCATATCGAGTTGTAGATTTGTCAAAATTTCGATTTAAGAACTCAACATTGATCACGTGACTTAGCAGTAGTTCCTTCTAAGCATATTCCTAGGAAATTTTGTGCAAATTTGATATATTGTTAGCATAATCTTCCGAAAATCACGAACTAGATTATCGAAATCCAAATTTAGAGTATCAAAGTTTAAAACATCTACAAGCTGCTTGCTTAGGAGCAATGCTTCCTAAGCTGATTCTCCCAGAAGCATTGTATCAACGTAAGACTTTAACAATTCCGACGGAACTGACCCTCCGAGTAGGCAGATCGAGTTGTAGATTTGTCAAAATTTCGATTTAAGAACTCAAAATTGATCACGTGACTTAGTAGTAGTTCCTTCTAAGCATATTCCTAGGAAATTTTGTGCAAATTTGATATATTGTTAGCATAATCTTCTGAAAATCACGAACTAGCTTATCGAAATCCAAATTTAGAGTATCAAACTTTAAAACATCTACAAGCTGCTTGCTTAGGAGCAATGCTTCCTAAGCTGATTCTCCCAGAAGCATTGTATCAACGTAAAACTTTAACAATTCCAATGGAACTGACCCTGCGAGTACGCAGATCGAGGTCTAGATTTGTCAAAATCTCGATTTAAGAACTCAACATTGATCACGTGACTTAGTAGTAGTTCCTTCTAAGCATATTCCTAGGAAATATTTGTGCAAATTTGATATATTGTTAGCATAATCTTCCGAAAATCACGAACTAGCTTATCGAAATCCAAATTTAGAGTATCAAACTTTAAAACATCTACAAGCTGCTTGCTTAGGAGCAATGCTTCCTAAGCTGATTCTCCCAGACGCATTGTATCAACGTAAACCTTTAACAATTCCAATGGAACTGACCCTGCGAGTACGTAGATCGAGGTCTAGATTTGTCAAAATCTCGATTTAAGTACTCAACATTGATCACGTGACTTATCAGTAGTTCCTTCTAAGCATATTCCTAGGAAATATTTGTGCAAATTTGATATATTGTTAGCATAATCTTCCGCAAATCACGAACTAGATTATCGAAATCCAAATTTAGAGTATCAAAGTTTAAAACATCTACAAGGTGCTTGCTTAGGAGCAATCCTTCCTAAGCTGATTCTCCCAGAAGCATTGTATCAACGTAAGACTTTAACAACTCCGACGGAACTGACCCTGCGAGTACGCAGATCGAGGTCTAGATTTGTCAAAATTTCGATTTAAGAACTCAACATTGATCACGTGACTTAGCAGTAGTTCCTCCTAAACATACTCCTAGGAAATATTTGTGCAAATTTGATATATTGTTAGCATAATATTCCCAAAATCATATCGGAATCCAGATTTGGAGTATCAAAATCTGAAACATCTAGGGTCTGGTTGGCTTAGGAGTAATTGCCGCCTAAGCCAATCTTCACAGAGGCATACTACCAAATTGTACAATTCCACTGGAACAACGTTCCAAATACGCAGATCGAGGTTTGGATTGTGGAAGTTTCGGCTTTGGAACTCAAAAGCTGGACGTCGGCTTCCAAAACATTCCTCCTAAGCTTATCTTAAGGAAGCATTCTACAAACTTAGAAATACCGAATTATATTTGAATAATCGGGTAATTTTTCTAATGTATGCCTATCCAAAGTAAAATATCCGCATCCAGAACGGAGAAATGGTGGGGCCTGCACACACTTTTTTCCAGTTTTACATTTCAATTCTATGCCGATAGCAAACCGGTTTACTTTTTTCTTTTATTTCATTCCTACGATAATTATCTGCTGTTTGCGTTTACATATATCCTGAATGACATATGTATATTATTCTTTTTACCCAAGAAGCGAATTACTAGACAATATAAACCGCATTTTTTGGTCCACCTCAACCCATCCTATCAAATCAGATGGTCAGATTTGAATTCAATCACGTTATAAAAATAACTTAAAGTCGTGTCTTACATTCGAAACGGGTTATAGATGCCCCGACGACCGCAAATTCGGCATAAATAAAATTTCTGCTCGCCCATCGGGTGACGTCGTTTTTCCAGTACCGCTAAACTTTATTCCATATTTTATTTTCCGACAGAACCTAAACCGGCGTGAAACGCAATTAAATGTAATTGATTTCGTGTCTGCGGGGAATTTCGTCGACTGCAAAACGGGTACGTGCACCGTTTTCGACGAACTTCTTCGCCTAATTATCGCGATTTTCGACGCGCCATTTCGCGCATGTGTAACGTACGAAGTTTCCGGTTCAAGGAAACGGCCTCGCTACGAAAATGTCGCAAAAATTCCTAAGTTTGGTTAAAGCGAGGCGCGAAGGCGACAATGGAAAGCGATTGCGAGTCATTAACGTTTGTTTCGCGTAATACTCACGTGGTGTCGTTCTTCTTTGAATCACCCTGTATATGAAAATTACTATGAAAATTATTGATACAATACGATTCGTAAGTATCGAATCCGAAGTTCTTGATTTTTTTTCAGTTTGCACGAAGGATCTATAATTTTGGGCTACCATGTTGAATCGTCGGAATTAGCTGAACATTTATGTCGATATATCGGAGCCTCCAAAATAAACCGAACGCCTTTGGCATCATGATTTGGCAGTGACATTCAAATCAGCTGATCGCTGAGAGCGCCGTATTGAGGCGCCTAAATCAGCTGATTGCTTTTAGTGCCATATTCTAAGATCCTAAATCAGTTGATCACTTCAGGCGCCATAATATGCCGATGTTATCCCAATCAGCTGATGCTATTTGACATATTATTTTGCCGTCTCAATCATCTGACCTTGTTGAGAACCACATTGAAGGGTCCAAATCAGCTGATTGCTTTTAATGCCATATTCTAAGATCCTAAATCAGTTGATAACTTCAGGCGCCATAATATGCCGATGTTATCCCAATCAGCTGATCCTCCTTGACATATTATTTGTCCGTCTCAATCATCTGACCTTGTTGAGAACCATATTGAAGGGTCCAAATCAGCTGATTGCTTTTAATGCCATATTCTAAGATCCTAAATCAGTTGATCAGTTCAGGCGCCATAATATGCCGATGTTATCCCAATCAGCTGATCCTGTTTGACATATTATTTTGCCGTCTCAATCATCTGACCTTGTTGAGAACCACATTGACGCGTCCAAATCAGCTGATCGCTTTTAGCGCCATAACATTAATTTGTGTCATTGTTTGCGTCATATTGTAACAGCTGAGTCAGCTGATCATCTTCGACGCTAACTTTTCAACCAGCAGATCTTCTTTGAAGGGCAATTGTAGCGTCTAAATCAAGTCGTCTTGGCATTATATTGTGACGGTGACAATTGAATCAGCTGACTTTGCTTAGCTTGCAATATTATGACGTTTCAATCACCTGATCCTCCTTAACGCCACATCGTTACGTCTGAATCGGCTGATCGTGCCGTACGCCATATTCGCTCATCTGAATCAGCTGATCCTATTTGATGCCATAGTGTACCATCTGAATCAGCTGACCTTATTTGGTGCCATCTGAATCAACTGATCGTCTGACGTCATATCGTGACGTTTCAAATTGAAATCAAATTTAGTTTTGGCACCAAATTATGGCAGTCGCATTTGAATCAGCTGATCCTGTTTGACGCCATATTGCAACAGCTGAATCAGTTGATACCGTTTGTTTTGTATATTATAAAGTTCTACGCAATTGAACCCAGCTGATGCTATTTTGTAGCGTCTAAATCAGCTGATTCTGTCGTACGCTATATTCTATCATTTGATTCACCTGATCCGGTTTAACGCCGTATTATCAGCTAAATCAGCTGATCGTTTGTGAAATCATATTGTAAAATTGGCACTAACTGATCCTCTTTGAGCGCCATATTCTAGTGGAGATCAAATCGCTTTGGGACCATGTTGTGACGGTAGCATTTGAATCAGCTGACCTTGTTCGACGCCATCTTGTAACAACTGGATCAGTCGATTCTGCTTGACACCGTATTATAACGTTTCAAGTTGCTAATGCTTCCTGGCGCCATATTGTGTCATCTGAGTCAGCTGATCCTATTTAACGCCATACTGTCAGTTAAATCAGATGATTGTTCTTGAAGTCATTCTGAGGTTTAAACTAGCTGATCTTCTTTAGGGACCGTATTACAACGTCCAAATAAGATTTCGTTTAGTACCATATTATGACAGTGTCATTAAAATCACCTGACGCTGTTTGACGTCGTCTTGTGACGAGCGAATCAATTGATTCTGCTTTACACCGTATTACGATGTTCCAAGCGGTTGATCCTTCTTGACGCCATATAGTGACGTCTGAATCAGCTGATAGTGAGGTGCGCTGTATTGTGCCATCTGAATCAACTGATCATATTTCACGCCATACTGTCGGCTAAATCAGCCGATCGCCTCTGAAGTCATATTTTGACGTTTCAACTAGCCGACCTTTGAGCGCCATACTCTAGTGGAAATCAAGTCGCTTCGTTGTGACGATGGCATTTGAATCAGTTGATGCTGTTTGACGCCATCTTGTTACAACTGAATCAGTTGATTCTACTTGACACCATATTACGACGTTCCAAGCAGTTGATACTTCTTGACGCCATATTGCGACGACTGAATCAGCTGATCGGGTCATACATCATATGGTATCATCTGAATCAGCTGATACTAGTTAATGCCATATTGTCAGCTAAACCAGCTGATCGTTCCTGAAGTCATATTGTGACGTTTTAACTAGCTGATCTTCTTTGATCGCTACATTCTAGTGAAAATCAGGTCACTCTGGCACCATTTTGTGACGGTAGCATATAAATCAGCTGATCCTGGTCCACGCCATCTTGTAACAACTGAATCAGTCGATTCTGTTTGTTTGTTTTGTATATTCTAAGGTTATAAAGAGCTAAACCCACGTGAGGCTTTTCTCGTGGCGTCTAAATCAGCTGATCTTATTTGCTTCGTCTTTTTCATACTGATGTTTGGATCCTTTTCGACCCCATACTGCCAAGTCAAAATCGTATTTTTCTCTAATTTTATTTTTCGTCGTGGAAAAGATTCAAACTGACAGGTCGATCCATTTTCAAAGATTCGTTCGATTACGAAAATTTCGAAGCGTATTTTCCGTCGAGAACTTTACGATCATTACTACTCATTCCTACCGACCAAATCACCACAATCCAACTAAAGACGAGATTAGAACCGCACCGCAATTATCCAACTTTTTAATGGGAAATCTCCGTTTATCGCCTAAAGGACCTTCTTCTTCTCCGTAAACGACGCCGTCGTTCGATTATATTTATTTATCGTCTTCGGTGAAAATTGTTGAAAATCACGCAGTAACAATTATCATTGTTTATTTTTTGCATTTTTCGCGTGTAGCGATGACTTCATGTCGAACTTCGGCGATGATGGATCTGAAACTGCTGGCGTTATTCGTCGCCGTCGTTTTCCACGCGACCAACGGGCAACTCATCGAAGGCCTCTTGAAGGTCCTCATCGACGGAGAAAATCAAATTTCGCGGGAACCGCCGGACGCTCAATTTTTGGAGAGCGAATACGACTTCATCGTGGTGGGTGCCGGAACGGCTGGCTGCGTCTTGGCCAACAGACTCACGGAAAATCCGTCCTGGAAGGTGCTGCTCATCGAAGCCGGTAAGTACAGAGAAAAAACTGTTTTAAGAAAAAACCCCAACCGTTGAGGTCGCCCAAAAATTTTGCAAAAAAACGGAAATCTTCGCGTATTTATGGAAAAAAGAACAGACGAGACCTCTAGAGTCTTCCAGAAAAGCCAAACAATTGAAGATATTATAATAACTACAACATAAACTAAAGACCACCGTTAGGACCTCTAACAGCCTCCTTTCACACCTTTAGAACCCACCCTTTGGTTCTTTAAAACCCACTTTTTGGGACCTTTAAAAATGAACCTTGGAACCACTAAAATCTATCCTTGAGATCTTTAATACCCACCTTTGAGACCTTTAAAATTCACCTTTTGAGACCTCTAAAACCCATCTTTTGAAGCCTTTGAAACGCACCTTTTGGGACCTTTAGAACTCACCTCTGAGACCTTTAAAACCCATGTTTGATACCTTTAAAGCCGACCTTTTGAGACCTTTAAAACCCACTTTTGGCACCGTTAGAAACCACCCTTGAGACCCTTAAAGGAGAGGCAGATTGTTAATCCTGAGAGGTTAGAAAATTCTTCGCTACTTCTTCAACAAATCTCGACAACTTCTCCTATTTCTTCCAGGAACTCACGAAAATTTCATGATGGACATCCCCATGCTGGCCAACTACCTTCAATTCACCGAAAACAACTGGCGGTACCTCACCCAACCGAGCGGTAACTTCTGTATCGGCATGGACAACAACCGGTGCCATTTCCCGCGCGGGAAAGTCATGGGCGGCTCCTCCGTCCTCAATTACATGCTATACTCGAGAGGCCATCATCGCGATTACGACGGTTGGGCCGAAATGGGCAACACGGGCTGGTCCTATGAAGAAGTCCTGCCGTACTTCAAGAAAGTCGAAGATTTCCGCATTCCCGAAATGTTCAACTCGACCTACCACAGCAAAGGAGGATACTTAAGCGTCAGCAATCCGCCCTACCACACGAAGATAGCTTCGTCCTTAATAAAAGCCGGCAAGGAAATCGGATGGAATTACGTCGATTATAACGGAAGAAAAATGGTCGGTATATCGTATTCGCAAGCCTCGTTGAGGAACGGGGTGAGAGATAGCAGCAGCAGGGCGTATCTGCACCCGATAAAGGACAGGAAGAACCTGACGGTGAAGAAGATGACGCAAGTCAGTAGGGTGTTGATCGATCCTAAGACGAAGACGGCGTACGGGGTCGAATTAAACACCAGAGGTCGCAGTGGGGCTTATCAAATTTTGGCCAGGAAGGAGGTGATTTTATCCGCCGGGGCGATCGGGTCTCCGCAGATTTTGATGCTGTCGGGAGTCGGACCGAGGAATCACTTGACGCAGAAGGGGATACCGGTGATACAGAACTTGAAAGTCGGGTAAGTTTGATTGTAAACGCAGAAAAATCTTATCCTAAGGAATATGGCGGTGACGTGCCATTGGAGTCAGCTGATTATCTGGTGCGCCATGTTGATTGACACATGCATCAGGTAATTCTGTCCTACGCAATATTGTGTGGCACATAAGATCAGCTGATTGTCAAGTGCGTCATATCCTATGACACCTAAGTTAACCTGATTGTCACGGACGCCATATTTTTAGGCGTTTGAATAAGCTATCTGACCTCTGCGTCAGACTGTGTAACACCCAAATCAGCCGACTCTAACGGACGCCATATTGTATGACATCTGAATGACCTCTGTCTTGCGCGTCATAACTTGTGACACCTAAATCAGCTGATAATCTCGTAAGCCATGTTCCTTGACACATAAATCAGTTGATTCTCTCTCAGGCAATCTTGTGTGACACCCAAAATCAGGTAATTGTCGCGTGCGTCACGTTGTGTGACACCTAAATTCACCTGATTGTCACGAACGTCATATTTTATGGTGTTCGAACGAGCTATCTGACCTACACGTCATATTGTGTAGCACCTAAATCAGTTAATCCCATCGGACACTAGATTGTATATATCTGAATGAGCTGTGTATTGTGCGTCATAATGTGTGACACCTAAACCAGCTGATATTTCGTACGCCATGTTGCCTGATACGTGAACCAGCTGATTCTCTTCCAGGCAATATTGTATGACACCCAGGATCAGGTGATACTCGCGTGCGGTATGTTGTGTGACACCTAAGATCACCCGATTGCCATGTGTGTCATATTGTGTGACATCTAAGATCACCCGATTGCCATGTGTGTCATATTGTGTGACATCTAAGATCACCCGATTGCCATGTGTGTCATATTGTGTGACACCTAAGTTCCCTTGATTCCCATCGACACCATATTTTGTGATGTTTGAATAAGCTATCTGACCTATACGTCATATTGTGTAACATCTGAATCTGCTGATTCTATTGGACGCCATATTATATGACATCTGAATGAGCTATGTTTTGCGCGTCATAATGTATAACACCTAAATCAACCGATATTTTTGTAAGCCATATTGTGTGACGTCTGAATGAGTTGTGTGACTTGTGCATCGTATCAGCTGATGGTATCAGAAGCCACATTGTATGACGTCTGAATGAGTTATACGACTAGTGATACACTTAAATCAACCGGTAATCCTGTAAGCCATACTGTGTAACACGTAAATTAGCTGACTCCATCGAACGAAATAGTACATGACATCTGAATGAGCTGTGTGACTTGTGCACCACAATATGTGGCATCTAAGTCGGCTGATGGCATCGGACGCCATATTATATGACGTTTGATTGGGCTATGTGATTTGTGCGTCACAATCTCCGACACCGAAATCTACCGATTGTCATGAGACGCCATATTGTATGACCGTTAAATGAGTTGTGTAACTTGTGCGTATAATGTGTAACACCTAAATCAGTTGATGATATCAGACCCCACATTGTACGACGTATGAATAACCTATGTGACTTGTGCGTCATAACGTTCGACACCGAAATCATCAGACTGACCCATACCCCATATTTTATGATGCCTGAAAGAGCTGTACGAACCTACGGATAATACTGTAATAAACTTATTTGCAGCTGGTTATCTCACACGCCATAGAGTGTGACGTGTGAATCAACCGTGCCTTTGACCAATGCGTTCTAGGGCGTGACACCTTCATCACTTGATCCTCACGTACGCCGCATACGTAACGATAATCGCATTTACAGGTACAACCTCATGGACCATATAGCTTGCGGTGGCATCACCTTCCTCGTGAACGATTCCATCTCCCTTACCGCAGACCGGATGTTCACCTTAGAAAATCTCCGAGAATACCTCCACAAGCGCGACGGTCCCATCTCGGTCCCGGGCGGACTGGAGGCCTGCTCCTTTCACGACACGGAACACCCCGACGATCCGGAAGGCTATCCGAACATGGAACTCTTCTACTTGGGCGGATCCATGGTGTCCGATCTGACGCTGCATAAAAATTTCGGCATCCGCACCCAACTGTTCGAAGAGGTTTACGGCCCGATCAAAGGACGGGACTCGTTCATGATCTTCCCGATGATCCTGCGTCCGAAAAGTCGCGGCCGGATCATGCTAAAGGACAACAATTACCGGTCGAAACCGCTGATCTATCCGAATTACTTCAGCGATCTGGACGATATGGATGTCATGATCAAAGGGATCAAGTTGATGTTGAATATAACCGGACAACCGGCGATGAAGGAGATCGGAACGACCCTGTATACGAAACCGATCCCGAAATGCGCCGTCTTCGGGTTCGGATCGGATAATTACTGGGATTGCATGACGAGGCATTTCACCTTCACCATTTATCATCAAAGCGGGACGTGTAAGATGGGGCCGAAAAGTGACCGGGGGCCGTGGTTAATCCCAGATTGCAGGTGTACGGGGTGAAAAGGTTGAGGGTGGCCGACGCTTCCATTATACCGAAGATTATGGCCGCGCATACGAACGCCCCGACGTATATGATTGCCGAGAAAGCGGCCGATTTGATCAAGGAAGATCATCAGAATGATATTTAGGAGCGAGAAAAGGAGATAGTAAGGAAATGGGGAAGGGAGAGGAAAGGGAGAGGGAAGGGAGAGGGAAGGGCAGGGAAGGACTACGCGTAGATTTTTTCAAAATGACGTACTTCGCGATTTGTCTCACAAACAAAAAGAATTAAGTGGATACACATCGATCCCACCTAAATAAAGATTTGGATGGCCGTGTATACACGTCCAACGTACCAAAATTAAGGATTTTGGATTGACGTGTATACACGTCGAACTTACCAAAATAAAAATTTGAATTGACAGATATACACGTCAAACGTACCAAAATAAAAATTTGAATTGACGTGTATACACGTCGAACGTATCAAAACTAAAGGCTTTGGATTGACGTATATACACGTCAAACGTACCAAAATTAAAGATTTTGAATTAACATGCACACACGTCGCACGCACCAAAATTAAAGGTTTTGGATTGACGTGTATGCACGTCGAACGCAGTAAAAATAAATCTTTCGATTGACGTGTATACACGTCGAACGCAGTTAGCAGGTTAATTAGTAGCACGATTACTAGTCGGTTAAAACGCTTCGCGTTTCCCAGAACGTTACAAACGGAGCGAATCCGTAACGTCTACATTTTGATAATTTTACTCGCATAAACAATACGAAGTACTGTCGCAGTCATAGTCACAGGGGAATAGGCCGGTGCGACGTCATTAAACAATCGCTTGGACACAATCTCACTTCGCGAAATACTATTAACATTATCAATATGTGATAAACTGTCGAAGCGAGACGTACATTTCTGAACCTGAGACTGTGATCGAAGGAATGTGATTGGTGACACGGCAGCAGTCAATTCGTCCGACCGTGACCGTACAAACACGTTCATGTGAGCAACAATAATCGTACCTTAGATGTCAGTCGATACGACCCGATAATTCCCTCATCAACGCACTTTAGCGATTTTTTGAGGTTAGTTTTAATGCGAAATAAACAAAAGGATATGAAGAATTAGAACATAGAGCAGAAGAAAAAGAGGAAAACAAGAAACGATCAATCGGTCCAGCGCGGCTATCGAAGCGACTTTTGTACTTGTGATATCTTCATTAGATGTAATTAATTTATCATATTTATAAGCACGTGTACATATATAATCACTTTTTTCTCTGTAATTTGTCTACGATAAGGAGATAATAATAATGCAAATACATACGTGGTGAATGTGACGCGTTTAATTTATTCATTTTGGGGTGGTTCGGGAAGGAGCGAGAAAAGAATCTAAAATGGGCAACGAGAATGGGAGAACAAAAGAATTAGAAATATACGATAAACAATCCACCGGAGTAAACGAAAGACACGGACAGGTTGAAGTTGGAGGGCAACTAGTTTTTACCAAAAGTATACGATCTCGAAAGTATGCCTTTCGACAAACAATAACTTTTTCGTCCGATCGCGTTCAATCCTACATCACTCGACGCGCCTTGACGCGCTGATTCCAACGATGTATGATTTATCTAGATCATTCTAAACGGTTCCCGAGAAAATGCAGAAAACCGCAAAAACCGTAAAAATTGCTAAAAATAGCCAAAATCGTATACCCATCTCGGCTCCTACGGGACTTAGAAGATCCAATCCTACATCAATCGACGCCTATTGATCACCCAAACACAACGGCGTAGGATTGGTTTTGATTATTGCAACGGTTGTCGAGAAAATCGCAAAAAACTGCGAATAAACCAAAAAATCGCGAAATCGCGGCATCGTCTCGATTTCTAGGGCAGTTCCTACATTCGTTCATATACTATTAAAAAGAAGTTTGTTTTCATATACCTGTCAGAACCTAAGATAGTATATCTCAATCTAAAGCCCATAACGTGGCAATAAACGTTTGAGAGAGTAGATATGGAGGAGGTTGGGTCACTCGCTCGTAAACGGAAATATGAAGATAATTTCCTAACGGTCTGACATACAGATGGATATCTCAATTTTAACCTTTCGATTCCGAAATAAATATTTGAGATATGTTTCTTACGTTATCTTGAAAATTATGAGCGTAAATTTTCGGGATTATATTCGAATTTAGTGTCGAGACAATGACGAGTAATTATTCAAAGACATATACCAAATTTATATCTCTACCAAGTCCTAAGATAAAATATCTCAATTTAAAACTAGTAACACTGCAATAAAAACTTTGGGAATGAGATATGGAGGAGGTTCGATCATTCCATCGTGAACGGAAATATGAAGATAATTTCTTAACGATTTCGTGTAAAGTTGAATATCTCAATTTGAACCTGTCTTTATAGTTTCTACGTCATCTCGAAAACTATAAACATAATCTTTGGGGGTATTTCCAAATCTAATGTTACGACATTGACGATTAAATAGTCGAAGACGTATGCCAATTTGTTAATCCTATTATATACCTTTACCAAAATTTAAGATATCATATCTCAATCTAAAGCTCACAACGCAGCAATAAAAGTTCAAGAGATGAGATATGGAGGAGGTTGGCCCACTCGACCGTGAACGGAGTTTTTCCAAACAATTTCGTATTTCCTTACGATCCCGGAATAAAACTTTAAGATATATTTTCTATGTTATCTCGAAAATTATGAGCATAATCTTTGGGGTTATTTCAATATTTAATGTTGGGATATTGACGAAAGATTACTACCAAATTTGTTAGTCTTATTATATACATCTTTACCAAAGCCGAAGACATATCTCAATTTAAAGCTAATAATATAGTAATAAAAGTTTGAGATATGAGATATGGAAGATATTGCGCCATTCTATCGTGAACCAAAATATGATGACGAAAAGCATATCTCACACATATGTAGTTGAATATCAATTCAGTATCTTTCGATTCTCAAATCAATATTTGAGATAAGTTATCTAGTTATCTCAACAATACAGTGCGGTATTCTTTATGATATTTTCCATTCAATTTTTTAGTTTTATTGTTCAATGATAAGTTACCATTGAATAAAAAAGTACGAAGGAGTGACAGCGCGAGTTCTTAATAACTAATGAGGCGTGTAGCATTTGTTGCGGCATTTTTTAAAGATAAGTAGTTATGATAACCTTGAGATATATACATATGACATTCGTACACAAAGATCTGGTGTATGTATCACTAATAAGGGCGCTCCTCTTTAGTAAAATTTCTCGTCTTAACATTTTTGGGATGTTAGCAATTGAGATAAAATTAAAGATAAGTTTCGTTTCCAATTATTCTTTCTTTATCTTTAAAATTTGATACGAAAGTAATTTGAACCGAAAATCGCTCATAAAAATAAATTTATGCACAAGCAGATCGAATAAGCAAGGTTAATAATGATTCTTGGACTGGCAATTTGCCACCCCTGTAGGGGAAAGGGGGGTACCGTTTGGACGAACGTCTAATGAAATCAACATTTTTATGTCACCTTCGTCCAATAATACCTTCGTTAAGCGGCGCAGTAAAGTAAAAATTTAATACACTTCGAAAGACAATCATCTTACCTTATTTCAAGGAGGTACTCCCCCACCACCAATCGCACGATTACATACGTATGCAAATCTGGACTTGACCTACCTGCGAGACGAGAAAAAAAATCGAATTAATTACTAACCAGAATTCGGATTAAAGACGGCAAGAACGAAAAAATGCGCATTCGATAAATGTAAAAGCAACCATACACGACGATCAAAGTTCGTCGTAATCCGAAAGACCGCGATCCCCGACTCGACCAATTCGCTTCGGAGTCCCCTTCGAAAATAAACTATAAAAAATTATCATCGTCAACCTCCACGGGATGCGATACGCGCGATCCGGTCCTCATTTTTCACGGCCGATGACGAATTTTAAGGGAAAAATTCGAAGAAACTTTCGCGTGCGACGAGGACTAATCGTCCAGTCGTTGGCGTCGTCGTAAAAAAGCGATTTAGATCGTAATCGTCGGCGGGACCGGCCGCCTCTGCCGCCGCCGATCCTGTTTTTTCGTTTTCCTTTCGTTCGGGCGAGCCGGCCCGGCGATAAAAATCAACGAAAAACAAGTGTCTTGGCCTCAGGGGCGCAATTTATATATAAAGGAAGCGGCGCTTCTTCGGACTCGACGCAGTTCCGAAAAAGTGCTATTTACGAAAGGTGGTGCGCGGTCTATCACTCGCTCGCTCACTCACTCACTATCTCTCTCTCTCTCTCACTCACTCACTCCGTACTTCTCGTCCCATCATCGACGCCGAGGAATCACGAAGATAACCAGAAAAAGAAAACGATCGAAATGAAGCAATTCGTAAGTTATCCTATCTTTTCTTTCCTAAGAAATTTAAAAATTATCTAGAAAAAATTCAGGACTTTCTGTGATACATTTTAAGATTTATCTCAATATCGTGATACAAGCATTATCTTACGAATTAGAATTGAAACCAACACGTCCCTATACTAACATTATATTAGAAAATAGCGCTAGAAAAGCGATACACGTTCCTTTTTTAAAGATAATTTAGCAAATATATCTCTAATTTTTCAAAGTCCAAAGATTTCATTTGAGATATGCAACCTTAAGGCATTGTTGTGCAATTGTAACCGAAACAATTAGGGAGCACCTGTTATGTTTAGGAAATTATCTTACTCCCTGAAAACCGAATGAATGATGATGACTCGAGAACAAAATGCTCTTTTGAGATAATATGGAAAGTACATCTTAATTTTTTAATTTTGGAAAATCAAGACAAATATCAATTGGGATAGGCTAAGGGAGTGTTCTGCTACTGTAAGGGTAATCGTTAGGAAATTATTTCACTGTATCAAGCCGATCCAGTCCCAAGCGTTTATCTCATATCATTTCACTTCTAAATTGAGATATATATGGACATCATCCTAACGTTCAGAACAAATATTGAGATAAACAAAACGGAATAGGATCAAATAAGCTCTAGGAATATCCTTAAGTTGAACATGTGACATTCAGATTACTTTTATTTCTAAAAAGAGGCAATGTATCTTAAAGTTTCGTTACAAAATTAAGTCAGGATTTTATCTCAAAACTTTTAAGCTTTATTTCAAACTCGATACATTTATATCTTAAAACCAAATTTTTACTTAATCGCAATCTTAATATGCGTACATTTAGTTCATCTATCTTCTGTATCCGTGACGTTCCAAGTAGATATTGAGATAAATAAAATGAAATAAGATCAAATAATATCTGGGAATATCAAAATATCTTTAAGTTGAAGATGTAACATTAGAGATAGTTTCATTTTTCTAAAAAGGAAACAACGTATCTTAAAGTTTTGTTCTAAAATTAATTCAGGATTTTATCTCAATACTCTTAAGCTTTAAGTAACTAGTTTTTGTAAGATAAGGCGCTAGAAACGTTTCGCTTCCTAGCATAGATCTTTAAGCTGTGATCTCGAACAAAAAGCGCAGTCTCCCACAGTTTGTTTTTCTCGTTCGAGTTATCTCAAACTTCATACATTTATATCATAATACCAAATTTTGATTTGGTCACAATGTTGACATAAATTCAGTTTGTTTATTTTCGGATTTTGATCTTTAAGGCTTTTTTAATTTTCGGATTAATTGCCTCAAATTGAGGTATATCATCGAGGTAGTAAAGGCATTTATTAGAAATAATCTCCACTTCGAAAGGAGCAAGATAGGTGATGAGACATTTGGAATTTTTTTTTCAAATTTAACTAGCGAAATTGTATAGGAAGATATCGCGTTGAAAACGTTCTTTTTTTTTAGAAATTGTCTTTAAAAGTTTGCTATCTCTGGAAATATTTTCGGAATATTATCTCAAAACCTTCAAATTGTAACTAATTTGTTTTTGAAATCAGGTAATACATCCGGTTCGCGTTGGAGGACAGATTTCTAAGATATAATCTCAAACGAAAAACGCTATCTCCCAGTTTTCTTTTTCCCGTTCGGATTATCTCAAAATTTATATATTTATATCTTAAAACCAGATTTCGACTTGGTCACAATCCTGATATAAATTCAGTTTGTCTACTTTCTGTGTTTGTGGAATTAATGGCTGTAAGTAAATTTTTGAGATACGGTACGATAGTGTTTCCTATCTTCCAAATTATTTCCTGAATTTTATCTCAAAAATTTCAATCTTCGCCTAATTGGTGTTTAAGATATTAAGTATTACACCCGGTTCGCGTTCTACCATAGATTTTTAAGATAATTACCTCTAACGAAAGACGCTGTCTTCCCGAATAGTTTTTCTTGTTCGGATTATCTCAAAATTGACGCATTCATATGTTAAAACCAAAATTTTACTTAATCGCAATGTTGATATACATCCTGTTTATCTACCTTTTCTGTCTGTCAGCTTTGATGTTTTCTTTTGTTGCAGGGCTAATTGCTTTCAATTCAATTATCGTGACAGCAAAGATATTTATTAGGAATAGTCTCTAGTTTGAAAAAAAAATTAAGATAGGATATGATAGATTTGAAATTTTTTGTTTAAATTTAGTGCTAATTCCATAGGAAGATATGGCCATTGAAAACGTGTTTATTTTTTGGAAGTTATCTTTAAAACGTTCCTATCCCCAAAACATGTATCTTAAATTTTCGATTGTAGATCAATTCGGTATTTTATCTCAATATGTGTACTTTTTACCAGGTAATTTTTTTAGATAAGATATGATGGCGTTAAATATCTCACAGAATATTTTCAGGATTTTATCTCAAAACTTTCAAGCTTTAACTAATTTATTTTAAAGATAAGGTATTACGGCCGTTTTGCTTTCTAGCATTGATTTCAAAGATAATTATCTCTAACGAAAGATGGTGTCTTCCAGATTTTTCTCGTTCGAATTATCTCAAAGTTAAGACAATTATATCTTTAAACTATTTTTACTTGATTACAATCTTGATATAAATTCAGTG
Organism: Chrysina gloriosa; assembly: GCA_038088585.1. Classification (NCBI taxonomy): domain Eukaryota; kingdom Metazoa; phylum Arthropoda; class Insecta; order Coleoptera; family Scarabaeidae; genus Chrysina; species Chrysina gloriosa. The sequence continues at coordinate 31,312,725 of CM076095.1, read as the reverse complement.
TCTTTAGATTGTAAAAGCAATTAGGTATTTTATCTCGAAATTTATTATCTTTCACCAGCTAATTTTTGGAATGAGATATATGGCGTATCCGTTTCCTTTTCCAAAGACATTTTTAAAGATATGCTTCCCTATTTTTCCTACTTCTCGCATCATATCTCTAAAGCTTTTCCAGGATCGATAGCTTCAAATTGAGGCATGACATACGTCAAAACGATTGAAAGCAGACATTAAGAATATCCTCAAAGAGTTAGGAGAAGAACGATGGGTATGGAGATAAATGTGTGTGTGTGTGTGTGTGTGTGTAGACATTTGCAAGTTTTGGGGGTGAATCCTTGAAGTTGTTTAGGGATAGATGTCGCTTATTTTCAAGACATCGTCTCGCGAGAGGATATCGGTAATTATGTCGAATGTTTTTGGGTAAACGGATACGACGCATTACGCAAGCGTTTCGAAAAATGCTTATTACTTATTTCTTTTGTTTTAGATTAATTTATTTGTATATCTTTTCTTTTAAGATCGAAAACAAATTCTAATTCGCTTTTGGTTTCAAGTTTAATCCCAGCGGTTTCGAAAACAAAAGAAAAAGACCGGCGCGTTATCTTCAAGGAAAACCGCTTTTTTTTTTTCCTATAACAAATACTTTTTAATGATCTAGATTCTTTTTCGTCTGCCAACTAATAGAAAAAAAAAGCACACATTCACACATACACGCAAGTAACTCATACACACACACACACACACACACACACACACACACACACACACACACACACACACACACACACACACACACACACAAATAAGCGCATCTCGAAATAATCGTTCCCATATTAGTGGCCAATCAGCAACGACAACGAATTGCTTTTAAACCTTCGCCGAAGGCGGCTTGTCAGATGTCGTTAAACTTGATTCCTTCTTTCGCGAACGAAAGAATTCGCGTAGAAAGCTAAGTAATAACTATTACCGTTTCGTAAGAATCGATATAATACATAGTACGTGTAATTATACATTCTGGTAATTTATAAATCGACGCATTTCTCGCTGTCGCAATATTTTAGATAGTTCTCTGCGGTGGCAAAGCGGCAAAACAAAAGTTGTCCTTGTCCAATTATCGACTAATTCAGACGTTTTTAATTCTTCCGTTTAAAATAGTAGCTAGAGGTACACAGTTATCTAAGAAGTTAATTATAATTCCGAATAAAACAATTTCTATGTCGCCGGGAAAATATCTTTGTAATCGAATTGGATCTTGTGAAAAGATATTTTGAATTCGAGATAAGATTTCTAACCAAGTCTTTATCAGATTTTGTCCACCACTAGTATCCTTAAAGACAACATCTTCCGTTTCAGTTTCACAGAATGCTCTTAGGTTTGAATCCATTGATTTCAGATATATCCAAATTTACTATAACCGTTTCGAAGAAAATCGCGATTTTCACTTTGGACAACATTTCAAACCCGTCTTACGGAGTCATTTACGACCCGATTGCAACCGGATCAATCTCTACAGAAGCAGACCGTAACTGTGATTCGAATGCAAAAAGAACGAACGCGATATCTCTAACAGTTTCGACGCTGGAACCAAAAAACCATTGGACAAAGCTTTAAACCCATCTTACAGAGCTATATATGAGCCGATTGCAACCGGATAAATCTCTACAAAATCACACTGTAGCTATGATTCGAATGCAAAAAGAACGAATGCGATATCTCCAACGGTATCGGCGCCGGAACAAGAAAGAAGAACATTTTTGCGGATTCGTCTATTTTTCGAAATTCAAAGCGCGATATCTCCTGAACTATACATCGCAGAAACCTACGGTTTGTTTCATTCGAATCACTCCATCGAGTGCCTTATCTTCCCGACCATAACAAGGATGCGATATCGAAAATTCGAAGTTCTTGCGAAACAAAAAATCGTATATCTCAAACGATGTACGAAATATACCTGATCTGGTTTGGATTCGAAGATTTCATATTCTCGCGTTACAACACGCTCTTTCTTCCCTGAATATCGCCGAAAATCCAAAAAATTAAAAGTCCTAGAATTTGAGATAAAATTTAAGAAAGCATCGTTTGTGATAAATGTTCTAATCGATATTACTTTCTTCGTCCTCTTCGCTTTCCTCAATAAACACATTGCAGATATGTGCGACTTTTGCCATGTACTACAACGGCTTCGAAGGAAATCGCGATTTTCACTTCGGACAAAATTTCAAACTCATCTTACGTAGTTATTTACGAGCCCATTGCAACCCGATAAATTTCTATAAAATCAGACAGTAGACGTGATTCGAATGCAAAAAGAACGAACGCGATATCCCTAACGGTTTCGACGCTGCAACCAAAGGAACATTTTTGGTGATTCGCCTATTTTTCTAACTTCAAAGCGCGATATCTCCGGAACTACGCATCGTAGAAATCTACGGTTTGTTTCATTCGAATCCGTTCGTCGAGTCCCCTATCTTCGCCCAGTTTGAACTCGCTCCGACCATTGCAAGTACGCGATATCGACAAAACGTCAAATATTTTGAAAAAAATAATTGAATAGTGTAGTACGAAATACGCCTCATTTTATTTTGATTCGTGTATTAGAAAAAAGCTCTCTTCTAATCCCCCCTTCCCGCCTCAATTTTTGTTTCATTCCTCGGGACTCCGAGAAAACAAATTTTGCAAAAACAATCGATGTGCGAAATATGCCTGATCTGATTTTGATTGGAGGATCTCAAAATTAAGAAGCGTCGTATGAAAGGTGATATTCTTGAGTTTAATATAATAATAATCACTCTAATCGTAAGAGGGGTGTACTTTTCAATTCCGATTCTTAAAGATAATATTTGTGTCTCATAGTTTTGAGATAAATCTTTAGAATTGTTGTCGCTTCCATGAAATTAAAACTCTAACAATAAGATATAATTCGTATGCGAAGAATGATTGATGAGACATAGCGTGTGTATCTTTCAAAGACTGTTATCTTAATTTTTGGGGGCCAGTTAAAGACGAAGATATATTTTGAGATATGTTTAAGGTTTCGTTTCTAATTCGTTTTTCTTTCCTCTTTTATTTGATCTCCGTTATCTTAAAATGTTTTGAGATTCGTATTAAGAATTGAGATACAAATTTTAAGATATTTTTCGACTCCAAGTCGGCGTTATCTTTAAAATTTGACGTATTCGTTTGGTATTTCCCGACGATTTCGGCAAAAATCTCAACGATGTTTTCTCCACAGATATTCCTATCCGTCCTTATCTCAATCGCCTCCGCCAGTCCGTTGGAACAGCAGCTGCCGTTGGAGGACAAACCGATCGAAGATTTCGAATTGGAACAGAATAAAAACGCGAAGTAAGTACTCGTCGATCTCTTCCGGATTTAACGAAATAAGCGAAACCGGAAACGGGCGATGATGAACGACAAACAGGAAATTAACGAGAAAAAAATCAATAAAAACGTACGTCGCCTCGACGTTTTCGTTTTCCAGGTACGCCTTCGAGAGCGACATTGAAGATCACATCAACGACCTCACGATGAAGCGGTTCGAGGAACGCGACGGCCAAAATGTCAAAGGCATGTACGAGTACAGCGACGGTTATCTGAAGAGGACGGTCCATTATGTCGCTGACATGAACGGATTTAGAGTGGTCAAGTGGGTATTGTTCGTTGTTGTTGTTGTTATAAACTGCTAGGTTGACGCTTTTTCCTTTTTCAAATTGATTAAAGACCAACTAACCAGAACTTAACTAACCTTCTTTAGCGAAAATTAAAGCATATTTCCATTTTCACGTGCCCCCTTTTAAATATATTACAACGGATTCGAGGAGAATCGCGATTTTTGTTTTGGACAAAATATCAAACTCGTCTTATGGAGTTATTTACGACTCGATTGCAACCGCATAAATCTGTGTAGAAGCAGCCTGCAGCTGTGATTCCAGTGCAGTAAGAGCGAACGCGATATCACTAACAGCTTCGGCGCCGGAATCAAACAAACATGTTTGCGGATCCGCCTACTTTTCAATTTTCAAAGCGCGATATCTCCGAAACTATACATCGCAGAAATCTACGCTTTGTTTCATTTGAATGAGCTCGTCGAGTTCCATATCTTCACCGAGTTTGAACTCGCTCCGACCATTACAAGTACCCTACATCGAAAATTCGAAGTTTTTGCGAAAAAAATCGAATATTTCAAACGATGTACAAAATATACCTGATCTGATTTTGATTCGAGGATTTCAAACTTTCCCCTTACAATCCGCTGCTTTTTCCTGTAATATCTTCAAAAAATAAAAAATGTCTTTGAATTTGAGATACAATTAAAAAAAAAGCATCCATCGATTAGATAGACATTGCTTTCCTCGCCCTCCTCGCTAACCTTGATAAACAGATTGCAAATATGTGCGACTATTTAAATTTACTACAACGGCTTCGAAGAGAATCGCGATTTTTCAAGTTGGACAAAATTTCAAACTCGTCTTATGGAGTTATTTACGAGCCGATTGCGACCAGATCAATCTCCACAGAAGCAGCCTGTAGCTGTGATTCGAATGCAATAAAAACGAACGCGATATCACTAACAGTTTCGACGCCGGAAACAAACAAACATTTTTGGGAATCCCCTATTTTTCAAACTTCAAAGCGCGATATCTCCGGAACGAGACATCGCAGAAATTCGCGGTTTGTTTCATTTTGATCAGTTCGTGGAGTCCTCTACGCTCACCAAGTTTGGACTCGCCATGACTACTACAAGTATGCAATATCGACAAGCCGTAATATTTTTGAAAATTTAATATCGAAAGGTGTACGAGATATGCCTGATATCTGATTTCCTTTTGCTTATTATTATTGTTATTGTCGTGAGGATGGATACGGCGAGCACGAAACGCTCAACTCGAATTAGTCACCCCCTTCTCTAAAATCAGTACATTTCACCCCTGAAGGGAGAGATTCTAATGCTCCCATTCTAGCGAATGATTCACAGCAACCGTTCATCGTAGCAAGCTTTTACGGTTGGCATTAAATGTATAAAAATCTTTCGGGTCTTGTCTCGTCCTACTATTTAATCCCGACGTTTCGTTTCCGATTGTCCTAGCTTCCCCAGGGAAACTCGAAACGTCGGTATCAACTCAACGCAACCGAAAATTTTGTCTGAAATAACCTCTTAATTTGTCTTTTATTATCATTTATTATTAAATCTTATTAACTTTTATTTCTTCATTTCCTTGCAGGGAGGAAGCGGTGCCACTTCCCGGACCCCAAATTGACCTCAACGGCGTGGCGTCGATCACGAACAAGGCTCACGGAACAGAACTGAAATACACCGTCAAGAGCGTGCCGGTTAAAGATACGCATATAATCGAATAATCGGTATTAAATCGATTTCATACGAAGCTGTAGCAAAATGTAGATTCAAAATAAAAATTATATTAGCAATAAAATGGTAGTTAGACGTTACTTTCCTCATCCCCTTCGCTTTCCATAGTGAGCAGATTCCAAATGTGTGCGAGAACGGTTTCAAAGAAAATCGTGATTTTCACCTTCGGAAGAATTTCAAAGTCGACCTACAGAGTTATTTACGAGTCGATTGCAATCGAAAATATCTTCCCAGAAACGGATCGTAAATGTGATTCGAACGTAACAAGAACGGACGCGATATCTCTAATAGTTTTGACGCTACCACCAAACATACGTTTTCGGTGACTCATCTACTTTTCGAAATTCAAAGCGCGATATCTGCGAAACTATAGATCGTAGAAACCTGCGGTTTGTTTCATTCTAAACAGTTCGTCGAATACTTCATTTTCCCCGAACTTGCACTCGTTACGACTACTACAAGTACGCGATATCGAAAACCCGGAAAGTTTTTACGAAAGAATCGAATACCTCAATTTATGTGCGAAATACACCTGATCTGATTTCGATTCGAGGATTTCAAATTCTCCCGTTACAACCCTCTGCTTGGTGCCGTAAAATCTTTGGTAATACAATCAAAAAAGTTTTTAAATTCGAAATAAAATTTAAAAGAAGCATCCATTGTCCCTTGTATCAACACCACTTTCCTCGCGTTCTTCGCTTTTCTTCATAAACATATTGCAAATATCTGCGGCTTTTTCACTTTCCCACAACGGCTTCGACGAGAATCGTGATTTTCACTTCGGGCAAAATTTCAAACTCGTCTTCCGAAGTTATTTACGGGCCGATTGCAACCGGTAAAATCTCTACAGACGCAGAATGTAGTTGTGATTCGAACGCAACAAGAACAAACGCGATATCTCCAACGGCTTCGACGCTGGAAACAAAGAAACATTTTTAAGGATCCATCTATTTTTCAAACTTCAAAGCACGATATCTCGAGAACTATACATCGTAGAAACCTGCGGTTTGTTTCATTCTAAAGAGTTCGACGAGTCCTCCAACTTTACTCAGTTTGAACTCGGTGCGACTACTACAATTATGCGATACCACGAACCCGAATATATTTTACGCAGAAATCGTATACCGGAACGTGTACGAGATATGCCTGATGATATCTGCCTTCGATTCATGGATTGCACATTTCCGCGTTACAATACGCCGTCTCGTCCCGTAACATCTTCAATAATCCGAGAAAAGCTTGTAAATTTGAGGAAAAAATCACAAAATCGTCCATTGGTCGCGATAAATTCTCCAATCGAACGCGTCCGCACGTGTGCAAACGAATGGCGAGAATGAAAGACGAAGTCGAGGTGCGAGACGATCGGCGTTTAGAATGCCGCTCAGAGCAAAAACTTGGGTTTTCCGAATTCTAACAATAACAATAAACGATCGTGTGTAAGGCTAAGGTTGTACATACATACGTATTTGTGTACATACATACATAAATCGGCGAAAGGGAACGCCGCCGTTCGTCGTAGAAGTCGGCGTGGCGATAATGAATTAGTTCTTTCGCTTTGTACTTTTTACAAGGTCGGAGCGGATCTGAATGTGAATGAGACGCGAATACGAGGCTCTGGCAAAAATCGTAACTTCCCCGGCTTAAAATTCGCCGTTTGTTCGAGAAAAATCGGACGAATCGCACGATTTTGACTTCGCGATACTTCCGACGGTGATTTGGACTTAGCACCTTTTCGTTGGAAATAACTCTTTCGTTAAAGATGAGAATAAGAAAGTTCTCGTTTTTCGGACTTAGGAAGCACAATTTTCAAAGAAACAGTTGTCAGCACGATTGGAACTTGGAAATAGGACTTGTGGATCTCAACTCCGTTCGAGACATATCAGATTACCATTTGGACTTAGCACGTTTGTGTTCCATTTCGTGCTCAATCTTTGGTAAAAATGAAGAGGGTTCGAGGAAATACTCCCTCTTGGGCTTAGGAATCTCTACAGTCTAAGAAATAGTTCCCAACATGATTTGGACTGAGCTTCGATCTGCAAGTTTTTCCGCTGTGAAACTGAATCGAAAGAATCTGAAAACGTCGTAAGTTTAAATCGACATTAGAACGTGTGCAACTGTAATTTGGACTTAGGTCACTCACCTTTCAATTTTCATTTTCTTTTGGACTTAGCCGACGCTAACTTCTCAATTTTCTCAAACTTCTTAAAGCTAGACCGAGGAAAATCGAAAAAAGTAACAGTTATAAACCAACCTCAGAATGTGAGCGATATTTCGAACTACGATTTGGACTTAGCATGTTGGTGTTGAATTTCGTTTTCAAATTTCGTTAAATATGAAGACATTTCAAGGAAATACCCGCCCTTGGACTTAGGATTGTCTATATTATCCAAGAAGCAGTTACAGCACGATTTGGACTTAGCTTCAATCTGCAACTTTTTCCCGCCGTGAAACTGAAGCGAAAAAATCTGAAAACGTCGCAAGTTTAAACTGACCTTGGACCGTCTGCAACTGTAATTTGGACTTAGGTCACTCACCTTTCAATTTTTATTGCCTTTTGGACTTGGTCGACGCCAATTCCCAATTTTCTTAATACTAAAGCCAGATAAAATCGAAAATTTTATAATTTTCAATCAACCTCGGAATGTGACAGTTCGAAGTACGATTTGGACTTAGCCTGTTCGTGTGGCATTTCGTTTTCAAATTTTGGTAAAAATGACAACAACAGTTCAAGGAAATATCCTATCTTGGACTTAGGAATATCTACGGTTCAAGAAGCAGTTACAGCACGATTTGGACTTAGCTTCAATCTGCAACTTTTTCCTGCCGTGAAACTGAAGCGAAAAATCTGAAAACGTCGCAAGTTTAAACTGACCTTGGACCGTCTGCAACTGGAATTTGGACTTAGGTCACTCACCTTTCAATTTTCATTGCCTTTTGGACTTGGTCGACGCCAATTCCCCAATTTTCTTAATACTAAAGCCAGATAAAATCGAAAAATTTACAATTTTCAATCAACCTCGGAATGTGACAGTTCGAAGTACGATTTGGACTTAGCTTGTTCGTGTGGCATCTCGTTTTCAAATTTTGGTAAAATGACGACAACAGTTCAAGGAAATATCCTATCCTGGGCTTAGTAATCTCTACGGTTCAAGAAGCAGTTACAGCACGATTTGGACTTAGCTTCAATCTGCAACTTTTTCCTGCCGTGAAACTTTAGCAAAAATCTGAAAACGTCACCAGCGTAAACTAAGCTTAGACCGTCTGCAACTGTAATTTGGACTTAGATTACTTCTCTTTCAATTCCCGTTTTCTTTTGGGAGCCAGCATGATTTGGTCTTAGCTCCAATCCGTAATTTTTACCGCTCTAATACTGATATTTAAAAAAAAAAACAAAAAAAGTGTAACTTAAAACTGAGCTTGGAACATCTGCAACTACAGTTTGGACTTAGCGCGCTTCTATATCAAATTTTTATTTGATTTTGGCCTTAGTCGACACCAATTCCTCAGTTTTCTTAAAGCTAAAGCGAAGAAAAACTACGATTTGGACTTTTCCCGTTGAAATTTAAAAAATCTAAGAAAAAGTGCAACTTTAAACTGAGTTTGCGATTTGGACTTCTCGCTTAATTTGTATTTTGTTTAGGACTTAGTCGATGCCGATTTATGTATGGCATCGGCTAATACAGACGCCATAGAGCAATTCTCTTCAAAATAAATCAAAGAAATTTGCATTCTCGAGCTAAATGATAATTTGGACTTATAGTCGCTATCTTTCAATCTTATGATGTTCCTTTTGGACTTAGGACATTTTCATTTCTTAAATTTTGTGGTCACTGGAGCGGAAGAAACTGATATAATTTACAATGTTAAATGGAGCTGAGGGTGTAACCATGATTTGGACTTATGACACCTTGACTCCGATCGGTAGATTCTTTGCTTTGGACTTTGGAATTATGAAACGACCATGCTGCACGTTCATATTTTTCAAACGAAATCTACAAAAAAAATTGCATTCTCAATTCCAGTTCGGACAATTTGATGATTTGGACTTATGGTCTCTTTCTTTCAGTCTTACGACGTTCCTTTTGGACTTTGGTCATCTTCATTTCTTAAATTTTCACGCCACTAGATCGGAAAAAAGTGACGCTAATCTGCAACTTTAAATGGAATTCGGGGTTTGGCACTGACAACCATTATTTGGACTTATGATATCTTTATCTCGATCGTTCGATATCTTTGTTTCAATCTTATGATTTTCCTTTGGACTTTTGCACATTTGTGGAATGTTCTCGAAACTAGAGCGACGAGAATGGCATTAAATTTGGAATTTTAAATGCAACTCAGGATCCTTTGCCGCAATTAAGATTTGGACTTATCACATCTTCACTCCGATCTTAGAATTTCCCACTATCTTTAATTTTCTTAAAATTGAGATGAAAACGGCAGACAAAAACAGCAAATTCAAATCGAGCTCGGAATTTGATAGTTCCAACTATGATTTGGACTTGTGATATCTTTACTGTCATCTTCAGATTTTCGGCTGGATTTAAGACACGTCCATTTCTGGTTTTCTTGACACCATAACGATATAACTCGGAAAAGATGCAATTTTAGATCGAGTTGGAGGTTCGTTGATTCCGCCAACGATTTGGACTTACTTGGACCATCACTCAAATTCGTTTATGTTCCTTTGGACTTAGGGAGCATCATTCTTTTCTGGCATCTTCTCAAAATTAAAGCGAGAGAAATCGACCTAAGATTGCAAACTAGATACAACTCAAGTTTTCGGTTTTTCGTTTTGGAAGCTATGGTTAGGACTTATGACATTTTCGTTCCAATCCTTTTGGACTTTCTCGTTTGAATTTCGACAGATCTGGCACATCCCTTACGTTTCCTCTTTTAAAAAATGTAAGTAAAAAAATTGTAGAGGAAACCTTTGGAGTTGCAAAGTGCGCTCAGACCTCTTCCAACTACCATTTGGACTTATCGCGTTTCTAGGCCGGTTTCCCCCTTTTGACGTTTCAACTCGCTTTTATTGAAGATGAACGGAAAGAAACCCGACAAAATCGGGACTAGTCCCAAACATTAAAGTCGAAAAACATTTCCGGGGACGATTTGGACTTAGCTACTGACTTTAACAAAAGGAAACCCGTCAATCATACCCACACGAGGATTCCCTTCTATTCCGATTCGATTCGTATTCCGTCCGTATCGAAGTTTGATGGACGTTTATCGACCGGGGACAAGCGATAGACGTTTCGAACCGCGAATTTATTGGACACCTATCCGCCAATACATTTACATAATTCGCGTTGTCCGTTTTTTTTTTCTCCGGATCTGCACCGGTTTTACATCGTAAATTATTCCAATAATTCGACCGCCCGAATACATTAGCGCGCTATAGAAATCGAACGGCGTGTCTCGGAGGACGGACGAGGAACGACGACGCCGCAAACAAACAGAGAAAAATGTCCATTGTGATAAAAATCTGGGAATTCCGTATGATTTAATTTGAAAGTTTTTGTCGTAAATGATCGCACGAGGATCGATCGGTAAGTACTCGCGGGTTTCGGTCGAGAATTAGAAGCAAGAGTAACACTTTGACCCTAAAACGTCTTCATTTAATTTGACGATTTCATCCCCACGCTTCGTTCTCGATCCCATAAAAATGATATCCGCAATGAGTTAGTTAGACGTCACCTTCCTCGTTCCCTTCGCTTTGCTTAATGAGCAGATACCGAATATGTGCCACTTCTTAAATTTACTACGACGGCTTCGAAGAAAATAGCGATTTTCACTTTGGGGAAAAGTTTCAAACTCACCTTACGGAGTCATTCATGAGTCCATTCCAACCGAATGATTTTCCCCAGAAGCAGATCGTAGCTGTGATTCGAATGGAACAAGAACGAACGCGATATCTCTAATAGTTTTGACGCTAGAGCAATACAAACATTTTTAGGAATTCATCTATTTTTCGATATTCAAAGCACGATATCTCCGGAACTATACATGGTAGAAGCCCGCGATTTGTTTCATTCTAATCGGTTCGACGAGTTCATCGTCTTCGCCGAGTTTGAACTCGCTATGACTGCTACAAGTATGCGATATCGAGAGACCTCTAAATTTTTACGAGGAACCATCGGGTTTCTCAAATCCTGCACGAAATATGCCTGATCTGATTTTGATTCGTGGGTTTCCAATTTTCCTATTACAACTAGCTATTTCTTCCCGTACTAACCTTCGAAAATCCAAAAAATTAAAGCGTTTGAATTTGAAATAAAACCTAGAAACGCGTCCGTTGTGATAAATTCTCTCTCGACATTACTTTCCTCGCCCCCTTCGTTGTCGTTAACGCACAGATTCCGAATACGTATCGCTTTTTAAATTTGCTACACCGGTTCCGACGAGAATCGTTATTTTCACTTCGGCCAAAACTGCAAACCCATCCTACGGAGTTATTTCTGGGTCGATCGCAACCGAATAATTCTCTCCAGAAGCAGACCGTCTCTGTGATTCGAATGCGACAAGAACGAACGCGATATCTCTAACAGTTTCGACGCTAAGACCAAACAAACATTTTCTGTGATCCGCCCATTTTTCCAACTTCAAAGAGCGATATCTCCGAAACTATGTGTCGTAGGAATCTGGGATTTTTTCACTCTAATCAGCTCGTCAAGTCTTTTATCTCAACCGACCTTGAACTTGTTACGACTACTACAAGTACGCGATATCGAGAAACTTCATGCTTTTTGCAAAGAAAAAAATCGAATATCTCAAATCGTGTACGAAATGTGCCTGATTTGATTTTGGATTGTGGATTAAAAATAAGGGCCCCTGCTAATTTCCTCCGCCCTCACTTTTTTCCGAAAAAAATTTTTTCACGCATGAATATCCATCTCCAACAACTTTCGATCTTAACCCGGTACGCTTTACCTTTACTTTTTCGCCGACGCAACGACGTGAGAATACACGCGACTGCTACCACCTTGGAAAATAAAATATTCAGCCGATTTCACGACACTTTGCGGACAAATCTATCGATAATAATGGCTTCAGCGTCGTACGCCCGCCGTCCTATAAAAGAGCAGTTCCTCGTGATCTGTACTTTTTTAGCCGCTCTTATTCGAGAGGAGCGTCATTAAGCCGATAATTGCCTATAGTAAAGAATAGTAGAAACGCGTAGTAACTTTAATTCTGGCGTGCGTGCTTATTGGTCGAATTGTCGGTTGTGTTTCGTTTTTGTTTTTTGCATTTTTGCCTTTTCTTTGTTTTTTCTCGAGCGGTTCTAGGAGGGTGCAAGATGCTTGGAAAAGTGGGTGAGTGGATAAAGCAAATTATTTGTGGTAGAATGTAGCAAATGCTTACGTAAAGCGCACGTTGTATTCAGGTTTAAATTCTTGTTAGGGCCTAACAAAATTTTGCTAGATCTATTCAAATAAGCAAAGCAACCTCAAGATCACACGCGGTTCTTGAATCTTTATTTTTATTGGAAGATCTACAAGAACGTGACAACGTTTAGAAATTTCACCCAGAATTGATGTCTTCTTAGGACCCAACAAAATTTTGTCGAATTTTATCAAAATAAACGAGGCAAGCTTACAGTCATAAGAAAGCAGTTTCTGTAATTTTGCGTTTATTTATGAATCCACAGAAATTTGACAAACAGTTTAGGAATTCAATCAGGCGCTGAATTCTTGTCAGTGCCTAACAAAAATTTTGTTAAATCTAATCAAAATAAGCAACGAAACCACACAATCATAAGAAAGCAGTTTCTGTAATTTCACGTTTATTTAGGAATCTACAAGAATTTGGTAGATAGTTTAGGAATTCGAACAAGCACTGAATCCTTGTCAGTACCTAACAAAATTTTGTTAAATCTAATCAAAATAAGCAACGAAACCACACAATCATAAGAAAGCAGTTTCTGTAATTTCACGTTTATTTAGGAATCTAGAAGAATTTGGTAGATAGTTTAGGAATTCGAACAAGCACTGAATCCTTGTCAGTACCTAACAAAATTTTGTTAAATCTAATCAAAATAAGCAACGAAACCACACAATCATAAGAAAGCAGTTTCTGTAATTTCACATTTATTTAGGAATCTACAAGAATTTGGTAGATAGTTTAGGAATTCGAACAAGCACCGAATTCTTGTTAGGACCTAACAAAATTCGGATGAATCTGATCGAAATAAGCAACGTATCCTCAAAAGTCATACGAAAGCCTTGCTTGAAGTTTCACTTTTGTTCGAAAATCGACAAGAATGGGACACGGTTTAGAATTGCCATGCAGGACTGAAGTCTTCTTAGGACCCAACAAAATTTTGTCGAATTTTATCAAAATAAACGAGGCAAGCTTACAGTCATAAGAAAGCAGTTTCTGTAATTTTGCGTTTATTTATGAATCCACAGAAATTTGACAAACAGTTTAGGAATTCAATCAGGCGCTGAATTCTTGTCAGTGCCTAACAAAAATTTTGTTAAATCTAATCAAAATAAGCAACGAAACCACACAATCATAAGAAAGCAGTTTCTGTAATTTCACGTTTATTTAGGAATCTAGAAGAATTTGGTAGATAGTTTAGGAATTCGAACAAGCACTGAATCCTTGTCAGTACCTAACAAAATTTTGTTAAATCTAATCAAAATAAGCAACGAAACCACACAATCATAAGAAAGCAGTTTCTGTAATTTCACATTTATTTAGGAATCTACAAGAATTTGGTAGATAGTTTAGGAATTCGAACAAGCACCGAATTCTTGTTAGGACCTAACAAAATTCGGATGAATCTGATCGAAATAAGCAACGTATCCTCAAAAGTCATACGAAAGCCTTGCTTGAAGTTGCACTTTTGTTCGAAAATCGACAAGAATGGGACACGGTTTAGAATTGCCATGCAGGACTGAAGTCTTGTTAGGACCTAACAATATTTTGTTAAATTTAATCAAAATACGCAGTGCAATCTCAAAAATTATATAAAAGCACTTTCTGGAATTTTACGTTTATTTAGAAATCTACAACGGTTAGACAGAGCTAAATATTTCTTACAAGTTATAGGTTAGATTCTGCGCCGAATTTTTGTTAGGAGGCGACAAAATTTTGCAAACCTCAATTAAAATAAAAGACCATATGATCAATATCAAAATTCAGCGGCTTTGAAGATTTCTTTCCACACCTAGTAAGACCTAACAAGATCTCTAGTTTCCTTGATAGAGGTGAATTCGTATGACGATCTAACAAAATTTTGTAAAATTCAAGCAAAATAAGTGACGATTTTAACGAGATTGAAGGAAATCGATTTATAAACTGCCACTTTTCTCTCCTACGACTTAGCAACATCTATACTTCCGTTCTGGGCTTGATTTTTGCTTGAACCTAACAAAATTTTGCTAAAACGAATTAAAGTGAGTAGCAGGATGGCCAAAATTACACCTTAACTACTTTCGTAACTTTATAGAACCTAACAACATTCCTATCAATCACGAGCTGAACACTTTTTGGAGATTATAGGTTAAGATCCTGCGCTGAATTGTTGTTAGGATGCAACAGAATTTTGCAAAATTTAATCAACATAGGTGGTCGCATGATCAGTCTCTAAAAGCAGCAGTTTTGAATATGAGATTTTGAATATTTGAGACCCAACAAGATCTATAATTTCATCGTAGAGCTGAATTCGTGTGAGGACCTAACAAAATTTTGTGAAATCTAATCAAAATAAGTTACAATATTAACAAGATCAAAGGGGAAAAAAGCAGGTGTTCAAATCTGGTCGTACTTTATAAATCTACTAGAACCTAACAAAAATCTTCTCAAAATTCTTGTTAGAACCTAACAAGATTTTGCGAAATCCGATCAAAATACTGTTGTCGTATGTATTACTTACAACTCGAACGGTTTTGTCGATTGTTGTTGTTTAAACGCCAAAAGTTTGGTTGATTTTTCTTGCTACAACGCAAAAATTTTGTTGTGTCAATTTTTCTTATCGGATCTTTTCCAGAATTCATCTCCGAAGAAATATTCACGCTAGCGGCCTTGCTAAGCCTCATCATACTCCCGAGACAAATCCAATGCGCTCAGGCGACGAGATACACCGAGACGAACCCAACGCCGATCAACATCGGCAATCTTCAGAAATTAGCTTCTTTGCCACCGGAAATGCTCCATCACACCTTTCGTCTCTTGGAGAATCCGTACATAGCCACGTCTTTGGTCGAAAACGATAGATATTCCAAGGAGAGGCTCGTAAGCGGGCCGTTACCTTCACAGTTCGAAGAGCCTTTGGAGAATGCCGATTTACAAAACCAAATCTTGAGGAGAAACGGAAGGCCGATCACCTTGGAGGAAGCGGTGAAGGATCCAATCTTAGGTCCTTATTTCGACGGGACCATCGAAGAGGATAGCAGAAACGTGAAGTTGAATATCAGGACTTAATCGAATGTAATTTTTCCTTTCGACGCAAGCCCAGAAATAATTTATTCTTGATTTTGTTGCCGCTGGCTTCCTCCCCCTTTCCTCCCCCATCACCAAAACAACTGATTTTCTTTTCCGCACACAAAAGAGAACGTTAAATGTACGTGTAGATATCGTAACTTCCTAAATACTTATCTATCGGATTACTCCCACCACTTTTCTAGGTCAATCAATGTTGTCTTCGATTGATCTGGAAAAGTGGTGGAGGTAATTCCAGAGATAAACGACAAATAAAATATATTTTGCTAATTTCCATTGTTATTCTATCTCCTCTTCTCACATCCGATACAAAAACTATTTCTTCGTAATAGCGTACTTTTCACAACTTCGAACAAATCAAAACAAAATTCGCAAGAGCAAACACTTACGTACTACCACCCACAGAAAAGACTTAAGATTCATTTTTGAACTTTCGTGAGCTTCGCAAGGAACAGTCGAGGAAACTCTGAGAGTATGCGGTCAACTACGATCTTCATTATTTAGACGTAGGAATGTAAACGCCGGCAAAATTCGGGTCATATCTGGTAAACAAGGTCAAGTGGGTCGTGTTTGTTTTATCATACGAGCGATAAATTACATGTGTCTACACTGCCGGGAAAAAATTCGAACGTGTGAGCGAAAAATAAAGCCAAATGTTGATTATTTACACAAAGAAATGTAAAGGGTGGCCAAATTCGAGTCATATTTGAAACAAGATCAAGTGGGCCGTATTCGCTTTATCAAGCGGGTGGTAGATCATATTTGTCGACACTACCGGGAAGAAATTCGAACATGTGATTGAAGAAAAAAAGCCAAATGTTTACAATTTAGAGCAAAAACAGTAAACGCCAGTAAAATTCGGGTCGTAACTGAAACAAGGTCAAGTGGGCCGTGTTCGTTTTATCATACGCGCAATAAATTACATGTGTCTACGCTGCCGGGAAGAAATTCGACCATGTGAGTGAAAAATAAAGCCAAATGTTCATTATTTACACAAAGAAATGTAAAGGGTAGCCAAATTCGAGTCATATTTGAAACAAGATCAAGTGGGCCGTATTCGTTTTATCAAACGGGTGGTAAATCATATCTGTCGACACTGCCGGGAAGAAATTCGAAGATGTGATAGAAAAATAATTCAGAGCAAAAAAAAGTGAAATGCTAGTAAAATTCAGGTCATATTTTCAGCACGGCGAAGATCATATTCGGCTAGGACGTGTTTGTTTATTTCCACGAGCAACTCGTACGGCTGCATGTAACGCCCAGTTCCATGACAGTCGAGCTTTCCAATTTCGTTTCGACAAATCTGTTACGATACCTCTTCAGTGCTTCCGAAACGAATGGCGGGAAAGAATTCAAACACGTGATTGAAAAACAAAGGCGAATGTTTATTGTTTACACAAATCAAATTTGAGGCCATATGTTAAGCAAGGTGAAATGGACATTCGCCTAGAAAGCGATTGTTTACTTTCACGGCCAGCTCGTAGACCTGTATCTAATGCCGCCTTCTTCAATTAGTTTTCGACGAATCTGCTCGATGCATATGCAGTGCTTCTAAAACAAATACCGGGCGAAAATTCGAACAAGTGATTGAGAAATAAAGGCGAATCTTTACTATTTACACAAATAAATATAAACGTTAGTTAAATTTGGGGCCACGTGCTAAGCAAGGTGAAATGTATATTCGGCTGGGGCGTGTTTGTTCACGACTAGCTCGGAAGCCTGCATCTAGCGCCAAGTTTTCTATTACGTTTCGACGAATCTGTTGCGATACATCTTCAGTGCTGCCAAAACAAATGCCGGGAAGAGTTTCGAATATGTGATGGAAAAATAAGAGCGGATGTTTATTAATTCGTCAAAAGAAATGTAAAAGCTAGTAAAATTCGGGTCACATGTTAAGCAAGGTGAAATGGACATTCGGCTAGGGCGTGTTTGTTTACTTTCATGACCAGCTCGTGAGCCTGTATCTACCGCCGAGTTTTCTATTACTCTTCGACGAATCTGTTACGTTACATCTTCAGTACTTCCAAAACAAATGCCGGGAAGACTTTCGAGTGTGTGATTGGAAAATAAGAGCGGATGTCTATTATTTCTTCAAAATAAATGTAAACGCTAGTAAAATGGGAGCATAAGTTAAGCAAGGTGAAATGGATATTCGGCTAGAAGGCGCTTGTTTACTTTCACGACCAGCTCGGAAGCCTGCATCTAGCGCCGAGTTTTCTATTACTTTTCGACGAATCTGTTACGTTACATCTTCAGTACTTCCAAAACAAATGCCGGGAAGACTTTCGAGTGTGTGATTGGAAAATAAGAGCGGATGTCTATTATTTCTTCAAAATAAATGTAAACGCTAGTAAATGGGAGCATAAGTTAAGCAAGGTGAAATGGATATTCGGCTAGAAGGCGCTTGTTTACTTTCACGACCAGCTCGGAAGCCTGCATCTAGCGCCGAGTTTTCTATTACTTTTCGACGAATCTGTTACGTTACATCTTCAGTACTTCCAAAACAAATGCCGGGAAGACTTTCGAGTGTGTGATTGGAAAATAAGAGCGGATGTCTATTATTTCTTCAAAATAAATGTAAACGCTAGTAAAATGGGAGCATAAGTTAAGCAAGGTGAAATGGATATTCGGCTAGAAGGCGCTTGTTTACTTTCACGACCAGCTCGGAAGCCTGCATCTAGCGCCGAGTTTTCTATTACTTTTCGACGAATCTGTTACGTTACATCTTCAGTACTTCCAAAACAAATGCCGGGAAGACTTTCGAGTGTGTGATTGGAAAATAAGAGCGGATGTCTATTATTTCTTCAAAATAAATGTAGACGCTAGTAAAATGGGAGCACAAGTTAAGCAAGGTGAAATGGATATTCGGCTAGAAGGCGCTTGTTTACTTTCACGACCAGCTCGGAAGCCTGCATCTAGCGCCGAGTTTTCTATTACGTTTCGACTAACCTTTCATGATACATCTTCAGTGGATCCAGAACAAATGTCGGGAAGAGTTTCGAATAGGTGATGGAACAATAAGAGCGCTTGTTTATTATTTCGTCAAAGGAAATGTAAACGCCAGTAAAATTTGGGACCACGTGTTAAGCAAGGTGAAATGGACATTCGGCTAGAAGGCGCTTGTTTACTTTCACGACCAGCTCGGAAGCCTGCATCTAACGCTGAGTTTCTCAATTAGTTTTCGACGAATCTGTTACCATACATATTTAGTGCTTCTAAAACAAACGCCGGGCAGAATCTCGAATATGTGATTGAAAAATAAAGGTGATCGTTTATTATATACACAAAGATCAATAAACGCTAGCTAAAATCCGGACCATTTCTGGAGCAAGGTCTAGGGAGTTGTGTTCGATTTATCATGTGGGCGGTAAATCATAGCTCTGTCGATCCTGTCGGGAAAAAATTCGAACTTGTACTTGGAAAATGAAGGCGAATCTTTACAATTTACAGAAAAAGTGTAAAACGCGAGTAAAATTCGGCCCATATATTCAGCAAAGTTAAATGGATATTCGGATAGTACGTGTTTGTTCACCTTCACGCCCAGCTCGTAAGCCTGTATCTAAAGCCGAGCTTCTTAGTAGCGTTTTGACGAACCCGTTGTGACGATACATAATTCAGTGCTTCCAAAACAATACTTTTATTGATTTCAATTGTTTTGTTTTATGCTTTTGTTCTTTTACACGGATTGGCTTATTTTTACGTCATATAATCTAAAATTTAAAAGATTAAAGAACCCTATACTCATATCTGCCATAACCGCCGAGTGTA
The DNA here is from genome assembly GCA_038088585.1 of Chrysina gloriosa. NCBI lineage: Eukaryota > Metazoa > Arthropoda > Insecta > Coleoptera > Scarabaeidae > Chrysina > Chrysina gloriosa. Next base: position 31,293,146 of record CM076095.1, on the reverse strand, counting down.
GGGAACGGATCGAGAAGAGGTGAGAGACCCGTGACGATTTCGTCAACGGTGATAGTAGGGTATTTAAGCGGGCGATGGTGGAAATTTCGACTGATAGTGGTGCCAAATTCGACGAGGGCACGTAGCCAGAAGCGCCTCGTTCGCGTTCTAATCGAAATCGATCGATTCCGGCCCGATCCGGGCGAAAAACGACAAGCAGGCAAAGAAAGGCAGATAACAGAAGCAGAACAAAAGGTATTCCCCGTTCTGTTCACTTGTTTTCTAGAAGTACGAATATAAATTTGAAAGTGATTTTTTTGGATGCCTAGAATGGTGTTCGGTATAGTTATCATTATTTTGTATTTTTTTTCTGTTTATTGAATTTATTCGAATTTTATTAAAAAAAGGTACGAATTTAATACAATTTCGTTAGAATTTTTGTTGTGAATGAATTAATCTCATTATTGCTATAGTAATTATTATTATTTTTATTATAGTTATTATTATTGTGCCTACTAAAATTATTAGGATTTTGTAATGGGGGTGGGAATTTAAAACAAATTTATTATAATTTTTATTGTGAATTTATCATCATTATTACAATAATAATAGTTATTATTATCACGGATGGAGAATATTTCAAGCACGGTACCGGAAATCATGCACGAATAAATTTGTTTTTTTTTATAATAATAATAATTAATATAATAAATTAAAATATTATTATGGATAAAGAATAGTCAAAGCTCGACAGCGAAATATAGTCACGAATAAATTAATTTTTAATTTTCAAGCGGAGAAACTAAACTCGATGTCGTAAGATTCGGTAGTATTTTGGTAGACCAGGAACGAACTTGACCTTGAATATCTAATTTGGCAATGATATATGGCTTGTAGAATAGTTATCTCTGTCGTTTAACACCGAATTCATTACAACGCCCACGTTGCAAATAGGCGTTAGTTTTCCCTGGATTAATAATTCCCTTTAATTATATGTTTATTTTTCCTCTTCCATCGGATTACCTCCACCACTTTCTAGGTAAACCAAACATAATTTTAAAATTTACAATTTGTTGACACTCTTTAGCTTTGACGAAAACGGTATAATTTACCGTTATTTAATACGAGCTGTAAATTTTACATTTGCCTTTGACTGGCTTAGAAAGTGGTGGAGATAATCCGATGGATGAGCATTTAAGTAGGGTCACAATCAATATGCGCATTTGATTAAAATCTATTTTAGGAAGAAACAGGACCATTAAATTGTTAAACATCAAATTTTTCGAAAAAAATTAAAAAATTCTAGATTTGTTTCGAATTTCTGTGAAAAATCGTGAAAACTCAAAATTTCAAGAAAACTTCTTGAATTCGCGCAACTAAGTAGAAGTTTTGTTTACAGCTTGAGATTCTAGAAATCTTGAAAATCATTAGAGAATAGAAGTTTGTAAACTCAAACGAAACGCTAAGGAATGGGAGAAAACCGAAAATGTCTTGAATCCTAGCAATTCTGAAGACTCTTCCAAGATTCCAAATATTTGGGAAAGTTCCAAAAACTTAGAAGAAAGATTCTGGAAATCACGAAAATATCTCAAACTGTAGTTTCCCCAGATGTTTATAGTATTCGTTATATTTGGTGGAAAAATCTAGATATTCTAAACATTTCTTTCTAATATATTTTCGAACCATCAGATTACAAATTGCTAAAAAGTTATGGAAGTACTAAAGCTCTAAAGATAAATTCGTAAGATTCTAACAATTTTCTTAGTCCTGGAAGTGCTTCCGGATTTTTCAGCGTCCTAGAATTGTTAGAATTTAGAAAATTATGAGATCTTTCGGATTTTCCAGCATTTTAGGATGTTTGAAAAGTTTTTGAGTTGTTCGAATATAGAAACTTTTGAGCTTTCCCCGTTTCAGAATGTTTTGAAATTTTAAGAGTTTTTCTTCTCTTTCTTCTAGAAATTTTAGGTTTTCAAAGTCGTAGAATTGTTTGAACTTTTAGATTTTAGATACCTTTTACAACTTTCGAGTTTCCCTAAATTTTGGAATATTTTCAAATTTTAGAACTAATAGAACTTTTAAATTTTAGAAATGTCTTAGAACTTTTGGGTTTTCCGACGTCGTAGAATGTTTGAAATTTTTAGAATTGTTAGAATATAGAAATTTCTTTAGAACTTCCGAGTTTTCTCGGCGTTTTAGGATGTTTGAAACGTTAAATATGTTAATTTCTTTCGAAATTTCGAGTTTTCAACGTCTTAGAATTGCTATAACTTTTAGATTTTAGACAACTTTTGGGTTTCGCGACGTTTTAGAATGTTAGAAATTTTTTAAATTGTGAGAATATAGAATTTTTTAGAACTTTCGACGGTTTCGAACGGTTTCGACGGTTTCTTTTGAAATCTCGAGTTGGCAACGTTTTGAAATTGTCAAAACTTTCAGATTTGAGAAATTTTTACAATTTTCGAAGTTTCCCGGGTTTTAGAATGCTTAAAATATAAATAGGACTTTTAGATGTTAGACAATGTTTAAAACTTTCGAGTTTTTCGAAGTTTTAGGATGTTCCAAACTAATAGAATTAATAGGACTTTCAGATTTTAGAAAATTATTTGGAATTTTTGAGGTTTTCAGTGTTTAGAATTGCTTGAACTTTTAGATTTAGATTATCTTTAATACATTCAGGTTTTTTCAACGTCTTCAAATTATTAGAACTTTTAGATTTTAGAAAACGTTAATATTTTCGCCGTTTTCAGAGTCTTAGAGTTGGTACAACTTTTAAATTTTAGAAAGCTTTTACAACTTTCGAATTTTTCGGAATTTTTTGAAATTTCATAATTAGTAGAACTTTTAAATGTTAAAAAATTGTTAGAACTTGTGAGGTTTTCAGCATCCTAGAATTGTTAGAACTTTTAGATTCTAAGAAATTTCCAACTTTCGAGCTTTTCGGGCTTTTAGCACGTTTTTTGAATTTTTACGAACTAACAGGACTTTTAGATTTTAGAAACTTGTTAGAGCTTTCAGATTTTAGAAAATTTTTACAACTTTTGAGTTTTACGGAGTTTTACAATGTTTTGAAATTTCAGCATTAATAGAGATTTCAGGTTTTAGAAAATTGCTAAAACTTTTGAGGTTTTCAGCGTCTTAAAGTTGTTACAACTTTTTGAGTTTAGGAAATTTTTATAACTTTCGAATTTTTCGGAGTTTTAGAATGTTTTGAAATTTTAGCATTAACAGAGCTTTTAGATTTTAGAAAATTGTTAGAACTTTTGAAATTTTCAGCGTCCTAAAATTGTTAGAACTTTTAGATTGAAAAAAAATTTCCAACTTTCGAGCTTTTCGGGCTTTTAGCATGTTTTTTGAATTTTTACGAACTAACAGGGCTTTCAGATTTTAGAAAATTTTTACAACTTTTGAGTTTTTCGGAGTTTTAGAATGTTTTGAAATTTTAGCATTAATAGAGCTTTTAGATTTTAGAGAATTGTTAGAACTTTTGAAATTTTCAGCGTTCTAAAATTGTTAGAACTTTTAGATTAAAAAAAATTTTCCAACTTTCGAGCTTTTCGGGCTTTTAGCACGTTTTTTGAATTTTTACGAACTAACAGGACTTTTAGATTTTAGAAACATGTTAGAGCTTTCAGATTTTAGAAAATTTTTACAACTTTTGAATTTTTCGGAGTTTTAGAATGTTTTGAAATTTCAGCATTAATAGAGATTTCAGATTGTAGAAAATTGCTAAAACTTTTGAGGTTTTCAGCGTCCTAAAGTTGTTACAACTGTTTGAGTTTAGAAAATTTTTACAACCTTCGAGTTTTTCGGAGTTTCACAATGTTTTGAAATTTTAGCATTAACAGAGCTTTTAGATTTTAGAAAATTGTTAGAACTTTTGAAATTTTCAGCGTCCTAAAATTGTTAGAACTTTTAGATTCTAAACAATTTTTCCAACTTTCGAGCTTTTCAGGCTTTTAGCATGTTTTTGAATTTTTACGAACTAACAGAACTTTTAGATTTTAGAAATATGTTAGAGCTTTCAAATTTTAGAAAATTTTTACAACTTTTGAGTCTTTCGGAGTTTTATAATGTTTTGAAATTTCAGCATTAATAGAGATTTCAGATTTTAGAAAATTGCTAGAACTTTTGAGGTTTTCAGCGTCTTAAAGTTGTTACAACTTTTCGAGTTTAGAAAATTTTTACAACTTTCGAGTTTTTCGGAGTTTCACAATGTTTTGAAATTTTAGCATTAACAGAGTTTTTAGATTTTAGAAAATTGTTAGAACTTTTAAAGTTTTCAGCGTCCTATAATTGTTAGAACTTTTAGATTCAAAAAAATTTTCCAACTTTCGAGCTTTTCGGGCTTTTAGGATGTTCTTTGAATTTTTAGGAACTAACAGAACTTTTAGATTTTAGAAACTTGTTAGAGCTTTCAGATTTTAGAAAATTTTTACAACTTTCAAGTTTTACGGAGTTTAAGAATGTTTTGAAATTTTAGCATTAACAGAGCTTTTAGATTTTAGAAAATTGTTAGAACTTTTGAAACTTTCAGCGTCCTAGAATTGTTAGAACTTTTAGATTCTAAACAATTTTTCCAACTTTCGAGCTTTTCAGGCTTATAGCATGTTTTAAATTTTTACGAATTAACAGAACTTTTAGATTTTCGAAACTTGTCACAGCTTTTGAGGTTTTCGGCGGCTTAAAGTTGTTACAGCTTTCAGATTTTAGAAAATTTTTACAACTTTTGTGTCTTTCGGAGTTTTAGAATGTTTTGAAATTTCAGCATTAATAGAGATTTCAGATTTTAGAAAATTATTAGAACTTTTAAAGTTTTCAGCGTCCTAGAGTTGTTAGAACTTTTAGATTTTAGAGAATTTTTACAACTTTCGAGTTTTTCGCGGTTTTGGAATGTTTTGAAATTTTAGAATTAATAGAACGTTTACATTTTAGAAAATTGTTAGAGCTTTTGAGATTTTCAGCGTTCTAGAATTGTTAGAGCTTTTAGATTTTAGAAAATTGTTACAACTTTCGATCTTTTAGGAGTTTTAGCATGTCTTGAATTTTAGATCTAATAGAGTTTTTAGATTTTAGCAGGTTTTGAGATTTTCAGCGTGCTAGAATTGTTAGAACGTTTAGATTTTAGAAAACTTTTACAACTTTCGAGTTTTAGAATGGTTTGAAAGTTTAGCATTAATAGAGCTTCTAGATTTTAGAAAATTGTTAGAACTTTTGAGGTTTTCGGCGTCCTAGCATTGGTAGAACTTTTTAGATTTTAGAAAATATTTGCAACTTTTGAGCTATTCGGGCTTCTAGCATGTTTCGAATTTCTACGAAGTAATAGAACTTTTCGATTTTAGAAAATTTGTAGACTTTTCGAGTTTTTCGGAGTTTTACAATACATTTCGTAACTTCCGCTTCCGAATAGAAAAACTGGAAGTAAACCGAAGCGAACAGACAATAGCAAACAAAATAATTATTTTCGGACATGACTTCCGGTTTCTCCCAATTAACAAATAAGTTCCTAGCTTAGCCGGAAACAATGTTATTTAATGCAGTTTTTTCCTTCGAATTTATTTCTTGAAATCTCGTTGGAGGTTTCTCACCATCTAGACGTAGTTGCGTATATATAATTAAAGATCCTTCTACCACGTTCGAATATCGAAAAGCCGATTTCTTGCGGTGGGCATTTTCGCCGACTCGTCGCTTTAGGTCAAATCATTTCTGCTTCACGACCGCATGGTAAAAATGGAGATATCCGACTGTCTGGGGCTACCAGCAAAAGACGCATTTGCATTGGCGGTGGTCAACCGCCGCGGAAACCTTTCGGCGATTTAAAATGCAGTTTAAATTACCAAATCGTCCCCGAAGTGACCTATTTAAATCCCGAAAATGCTAGATTTCCTACCGTTTCCTCGCAGATCTATCCAGCACGCGTAAGCTCGCTGGAAGAATCCTTCTTCGTCTACAATCTTAACAAACTTTAGAGAACTTTTTAACGGTCACGTTCGATAGGTAACCGCAGAGCTCTGACCTCCATCCGACGTGCGAAAAATCAAAGGCGAAAGTCACCCAGAATTATTTAATCGACTAATTGCCCGCAAATAAAGCATATCGAGAGTGAGTGTTATGTCGCTGGCAAAAAACCTATCACTCTCTACTACCCCTTCCAATACTTCGCCAATCTTTTCGACAATTTTCCTTCTTATTTCCTCGTCGTCGCGAACCGCAGGCGAAGAAAAACTTGAACGCACAACGCTCGGACTTTCGAGGGCGCATTTCGCGCCGACAAGAATTAGTGTCAGTACAATCGCCCGGTTTTCATTTCGATTTATTTTTGTCCGGCTTGATGACCGGTTTGGCTCTCTTTCCGTCAGAAATATGGAAATTGTGCCTGGTCTGGGGTTCGGCTTCGCGAAATTGTCGCGGATTACGGATCGATTGGAAAGGTGCATTTCTGGTCGGAATTTCGGTTTTTACATCGGCAATTTGAGTTTAAAATGTGAGTTTTTACTTGCGCTTTCCGATAGAAGCTGACTGAATCGTATCTACGTATACGGATTTTAAGCGTTAATCTCGGGACAGGCGCTTCACTTGGAAGACAACCAACCACTCCGAAAGACGATAGTTCCGAAGAAATCTAAAGATTTCGCGAGGATTCGAAAGATTCTAAAAGTTCCAAGAAACCTAACACGCTAAATTTTCACCTTGTATTCTAGAAACTTCCATTCTACAATCAGCAGCGATTCTAGAAGCTCTGAACGTTCTGGAAAAACTAAAAATCTATGGATTAGGGTCCAGATGATCTAGACGATAATTTCGACTAGGAATAATACAGATTTTGAACTTGTTAAAATCTGAAACTCTACAACAGGCAACAGCGATTGCAAAAGTTTTGTTGGGAATTAAAAAATCTATAGATTAGGGTCTAAATCATCTAGATCTAAGTGACCATTTGGACCATTTAAACGATTCCATATTTGGACTAAGTAATCTATAGATTGTGACCTAGATAATCTAGAATCTAGAGAGAGTGTCGCCATTTTGGAATTTAAAACCTCTAGAAATTTTTAAATACAAATTCTAAACAATCTATAACTGGGATTCTAAACGATCTAGATAGTAAATTGGACTAGGAATACAAATTCTAGACTTTTTGAAGTCTAACATTCCAAACTGAGTAATAGCAACTTTAGAAGTTGTTCTGGAAATTCTAGAAAATCTATAAATTATGGTCTAGATAAACTAGATAATAGTTCAGATTAAGAATACGGATTCTAAAGAATTCTAAAGTAGGTATTAGCGATTCTAAACGTTCTGTGCAAATCCTATAGATTAGGAATATAGATTCTGAACGTTTTCGAATCTAGAACTCTAAAATAGACAATGGCGATTCGAAAAGTTCTTTTGGAAATTCTAAGAAATCTATCAGTTAGAGTCTAGACAATGTAGATGATAATTCGGAGTAAGTATACAGATTTCCAACTTCTTGGACTCTAGAATTCTAGAACTTTGGTAGCTAGCAGCGATTCCTCTCTTTTCTGTACATTCTAAAAAATCTATAAATTAGGTTCTAGATAATCTGGAGAATAATTTAGACTAGGAATATAGGTTCTGAACGTTTTGGAATCTAGAACACTAAACTAGATAATAGCGATTCTAAAAGTTCTTTTGGAAATCCTAAAAAATCTATAGATTGGGGTCTAGAATTTTTCAGCAAATGGTGTTAAAATCTAAAATATCATTAATTCTAGAAGTACAAAATATCCTAGAAATTGGGAGAAAATCTGAAACCTTATCAGCTTATGATTTATGCAAATAAGAGTTCTTTTAATTCTGAAATGCTAAAAGTTCTAACAATTCACAACATTACAAAATGTTTGACATTCTAGAAATTTGGTGGTGTTAAGAATTCCAGATCTTCTAAAAATACCAAAAACTCTAAGTTCGAAAATTGCCATCGATCCTCTGTCGAAATTCTAAAAATTGTAGAAGCTACGAAAGTCTCAACAGCACTAAAAATCTTCAACATCCTGAAAGCGTCACTAATGCTGAACGTTTTAACAATCCTGCAGATGTTAAACATTCTAGAAATCGCGTAGATTCAAAAACTATGTCACGGCATCAGACATTCAAAAAATTCTGAAAAAATCAAAGACATCTCGAAATCGTCTAACTTCTAAAAATGATTACAATTCTAAAAGTTCTAACAATTCTCGAGAAAATTCAGAAGATCTCAAAAGCACGAAAAATCTTCAGCATCCTAAAAGCGTCACGAATTCGAAAAGTTCTAACAATCCTATAGATGCTGCTACATACTAGAAGCTCTAAAAGATCTTCTGCAAATTCTAGATTTATAGATGGAGATCGAGAGGGTAATTTGGGCTAAGAATACAGATTCTGAACTTTTTGAAGTCTAGAATTCTAGAACTGTAAAATAGGTAATGGCAATTGCAGAGCTCTCTAGAAATTCTAGACGAACTATAGATGGAGATCTAGAGGGTAATTTGGGCAGATTCTGAACTTTTTGAAGTCTATAATTCTAGACCTCGAAAATAGGCAATGACAATTGGAGACTCCTCTAGAAATTCTAGAACATCTATAGATGAGGTCTAGATGATAATTTAGGCTAAGAATACAGATTCTCAACTTTTTCAAATCTAGAATTCTAGATCTCTAAAACAGGTAATAGCGACTTGAAAGCCTTCTCTGGAAGTTCTAGATCCTATAGATTGAGGTCTAGATGATAGTTTGGGCTAACGATACAAATTCTCAACTCAATGAATTCTAGAATTCCAGAATTCTAAAGTTCGATAGGTAATAATGATTGTAAAAGTATTTTTCTGGAAATTCTAGATCTGTAGACTGAGGTCTAGATGATAATTTGAGCTAAGACTACAGATCCTCAACTTTTCGAGATCTAGAAATCTAGAACTCTAAAGTGCAATAGGTAATAGTGATTGTAAAAGTCTTTCTGGAAATTCTAGAAGATCTGTAGATTGCGGTATAGATGATAATTTGGGCTAAGAATACAAATTCTCAACATTTCTAAAAATACAACGTCAAAATTTTAGACGTTCTAGAAACTATGAAAATTGGAAGAATTTTAGAAATTGTAAGAATTCTCTTAATTTCAAAAGAAGGCAAAGAATAAAAATTATCGATTCTTTTATCATTACAGAAGGCCAAAAAAATGATACTGCGAATAACCTGCTTCCTGCTAATGCTAAATACCATAGCGACAGGTAGTTACTTCGAAAACGTGGTAAAAAACGTAACCTACAACTTCAAATATGCCAGCAGCAAGACGGGGAAGAAACTTTTTGAATATTATTACGATTCCAAAACGAGACCGCTTCATGGTAAGTAAATAAGCGTAAAACCGCAGATAAGTGGTAGTCCTAACTACCAAACGACTACTTCCCGTACAAAAGAAAGAAGAAAAATATAAAATATTTACTCGTTTATTAGATGACATTCGTTAACAGTAAATAGATTTGTAAGACAACTGCTCCCCGTGCAAAAGGAAAGAAAAATATTAAGTATTTGTGCAAGACCAGATTTCGTTTATTACATAATCATGTTCCGTAGTGGTAAGTTGTTTGGTAAACGGAACTGTCCACGGTATTTTCGGTTAAAACCTGACACCAAGCGACTACATCCCGTACAAGAAAAACTCGGTAACCATCTCCCTTTTTCTCAGATTCTTTAGATGAATCGCCTATAAAGGAAAAATTCGATTTTATCATCGTCGGATCGGGTAGCGGAGGATCGGTGGTCGCCAATAGGCTGTCCGAAATTCCACAATGGAAAATCCTGCTGATAGAATTGGGGGCCGAACCGACGAAGCTCACCGACGTCCCGGGTTTCGGAACTTATTTCCTATTCACCGATTACAACTGGGGTTATCTCATGGAGAAACAAGAGGGCATATGTCTCGGTAAGTAAACCGCCGTTTTATATTTACGCTAAAACAATGGAACGATTCATTTGTTTTCTTAAGATTTTTGGTGTTGACTAATCGACTAGGTCTACACGTAATGAGGAGATCACGAAACGTTCTAAGACTCTCTGCGATACAGATTATTGAAATCCAGACCAATATTTACAAAATGTGGAAATCGTTAGCTTAGGAGTAGTGCCTCCTAAGCCGATGATCATAACTTCGGAGAAAAACACTCCCTAAGTCAATGCTCGCAACAGTTTAGACGTAATATCTCCTAAGTCGATGCTCACAACGGCATAGGAGCAATGCCTCCTAAGCCGGTTAGCAAGAAACTTATGAGCAATACGACACAAGTAGATGATCGTAATAGCTTAGGAGTAATACAGGCTAAAGCGGTGCGCATAGCAGCTTAGGAGCTATACAACCTAAATTTATCTACGCGGTAGCTCATAAACCGATACTCACAACTTAGGAGCAAACCTGCCCGTTCGATGCTCACAATAGCTTAGGAGCAAACCTGCACATTCGATGCTCACAATAGCATAGTAGCAATACCGTGTAAGGGGGTAAACACAGCGGTTTAGGAACAATAGCGTGTAAGGAGATAAGCACAACGGCTTAGGAGTAATACTGTGCAAGGGGGTAAGCACGGCGACTTAGGAGCAGTACCGTGTAAGGAGATAAGCACAACGGCTTAGGGGCAATACTGCGCTAGGAGCTAGGCACGGCGGCTTGGGAGATTGCTCTTCTGCACCGATGCTCACAGCAGCTTAGAAGATATACATTCTAAGCAAATGCCCGCGACGGCATAGAAACAATGCCTCCTAAGTAGGACGTCATAAGAACAGGGTGTTCAAAGCTACAATGCTAATCGTACGATGGCCCCTATCTCACTTTAAACTTTTAAAACTTGACAGATAACAGAGTAAACGACTTGGCATGAATTCTCTCTAAGTTGGCGGCACATCACAAACATTGCAAATTTTCTGTTCTGACAATTTCAGTTACAGAATTCTCCCAATATTTCCATTCAGATTATCAACATCTAGATTTCAGGCTATTAAACTCTCATGTCTCTAGAAACTGCTAGCTTGGCTCCTAAGCTATTTCTCGCAACTAGACCTAAAATTTTACCATTGGTTTTCCACAGTCTCCAGCGACATAAGACTAAGTTCAGTAGATCGTCGAAACCCACATGGATCTAAGTCCGTTAAAATTTAGAAGGGATTAGCTTTAACGACTTGGGGAACCATGCCCCCTAAGCTTATCATTTATCCTTTCAAAAAGCAATTTACAAATTTCTCGTATTCAAATGTTTAGGAATAGAATTTCTTATAATAAGCAATCTAGACTCTACAAAAGCTAGCATGCTCAGAAAATCATTAGGGTGCCAACTTCATTGGCTTAGTAACCATCCTATTCTAAGTTGAGGGTCCCAAACCTGCCAAAGTTACAGTTTTGAAGTCCTGGCAGGATACGAAAGATGCCTCCTAAAAATGTCCAAAGGCAACTAGCTTAGGAAGCTTAGGTGGGATCTTTCCCAAGTTGACGATTAGGGCTTACCTAACGGATTTGTAATGCTGTCAATTCCAAAAGCTTCGATTACTAAAACGAAAGCTTGGGAAAACTTATCCTAAGCCAAGCTAGCACCTTACACTAGATTCTAAGCCTAACCGATCACAGTTTCAAGTTCAGATTTGCAATTCCGTCAATTCTACGTAAACAGTCGCTAGATCGCGAGAACAACAGTTTAGGAAAACATACCCTAAGCCAAGCTAGCAGGTTAAACTAAGTCTTAAACCCCACAAATCACAGTTTCAAGTTAAAATTTGCTGTTCTATCGATTCCACTTTCACAGTTCTTAGGTCACTAGAAAGAGTTAGAAGCTTAGCGGATTTAGACGGCTTAGGAGCAATGTCACCCAAATATCTCACAAGTTAGCCATAAGTTTGTTTAGATCGGCAAAATCTAAAACTCTCGTCAATTTAATCGTCTTTCTATTCCTTCTTTCAACTTAGGATGCGTCGGGAAGAGGATGCACTTGCCGCGCGGTCGCGTCCTAGGTGGCAGTACCATCATCAACTACATGATGCACGTTCGCGGTAACAGGATCGATTACGACCGTTGGGCCGCGGCCGGCAACAAAGGCTGGTCCTACAAAGAGGTGCTACCATACTTCAAGAAATCCGAAGACTACCACGTAGTCCACCAAGACGTTCACTACCACAGCAACGGAGGTTACCTCGGCGTCCAAGACGTTCCGTTCCGAACCGAATCCGCTAAGGTCTTCGTGAGGGCGCTTCAGGACTATGGTTACCCGTTCGTCGATTACAACGGCCACCAACAGATGGGCGTCTCCTACATACACGCGACCCTGAGGCGAGGCCTCAGGGCGAGTTCAAAACGAGCCTTCGTGGATACGGCGCGGAACCGGCCGAATTTGAAGGTGTTGACGAACGCGAGGGTTACGAAGGTGATGATCGATCGCGATACCAAGAAGGCTTACGGGGTGCAGTTGGTGCACGGGAAGCGGACGTATTACGTCAAAGCCAAGAAAGAGGTGATATTATCGGCGGGGGCGTTCAATTCGCCGCAATTGCTGATGTTGTCCGGCGTCGGGCCCAAGGAGCATCTGCAGGAGATGGGGATCAAGGTCATCAAGGATTTGCCGGTGGGGCGGAAGTTATACGATCATTTAGCTTATTTGGGACTGGTGATTACCGTTAACGAGTCGATAGTGTTCCAGCAAAGTTTTGCCAGTAACCCGAAAGCCTTCCTGGAGCTTCAACTTAAAGGTAAGTTTAGTTTTGCTTAGAGATCAGCAGGGGGCTTATAGGACGCACAGGTCCTCAAGAAATCATCCCCTTCGCTGAGATAATCGGATCAAGCAATGCGAAGCACGCTTGCCCACGTATCATCTTTCTCGCCCTCCTTCTTCAATTCAGAATTTCTTATTTCTTCTTCCAGGAACCGGGCCCTTAACCTCCATAGGAAATGTCGAATCCGTAGCCTTCGTGAGGACCCCGGTTTCAAACGATCCCGACCATTCCTTCCCCGACGTCGAACTCATCTTCATCGGCGCAGGCTTCCACACGGATCGCGGGCAGTTCAGCCGGCGCACGTACCGGATCGACGACGCCCAGTACAATCGAATCTGGCGCCCTATCGAGGACAAATTCGCCTTCACGATATGGCCGATGATCTTCCATCCGAAATCCCACGGCTTCGTCCGGCTCAAATCCAAGAATCCCTATCATCGTGTCGAGATAACCGGAAACTACCTAACCGATCCGGAAGGACACGATCTGAAAACGATGATAGCCGCGATTAGGGAGGTGCAACGTATCATTAGCATGCCCTCCTTCCGGAAGTACGACGCCAAATTGGTGGACGCGCCGGTGGTGGGGTGCGAACACTACTTTTACGATTCCGACGATTATTGGGAGTGCGCCCTGAGACATATGGGATGCTCGTTGCACCATCAAATCGCGACGTGTCGGATGGGACCCCCACATGACCCACACGCCGTCGTCGATCACCAATTGAAGGTTTACGGTATTAAGAATTTGAGAGTCGTGGATACGAGTGTGGTTCCAATGCCGATTGCGGCGCATATGAACGTGCCCACGTATATGATCGGGGAGAAGGCTTCGGATTTGATCAAAAGCGCTTGGTTGAAGACGGAGCATTACGAGCAACCGAAGTACGACGAGGAGGACTAAGTTGAAAAAATCGGCGATTTCGGGGAGGTTGACAATCCTTCTAATACCACAAGAAACAATTTCTGAATGGTATGTGCGAGTGGGGATGGAGCGGACTATATCGGTGAAGTAGTGTCATGAAGGTCAAAGCGGAGCGTTTGTTCAGACCAAAATGATAGAACTCGACTAAAATAGCCCTTATTCCTACCACGATCACGTATTTCGACAAGTTGCCATCTTCAATGCTGACGACAAAGACAAAAACCGGTACCAATTCGGATACTTGCACACACGTATTTCGATTGCCAACTAAGTCGTGGTCTTCAGTAGGGGAATCACAAACCAAAACGAAACGTCATTTTAGTGCGTACATAGTTGTAGTGAACGGCATAGATTTCCGAGCCCTTCTATCCAGAATTTGGCCTTAGAAATGATATTCTCTAAGCTATAACTAAACTGTGACCAGGCTGCTAGCTTGAACTATAAATATTAGTCTGCAACAAATCGCAAGTAAACTTTCTAAACTCACAAATTCCATGCTCGAATGGCTTTGAAGCGATAACTCCAACGCAAATCGTTGTGCAGTTCTTAATTTTAAACTTTCCAGTTCAAGCAGCTTAGGAGAAGCATTCTAAGTCGGGACAGCTAAACCCGAAAGCACTAGGAGTTGTTAAGTTCAAAGAGCTTAGGAGCGATTCCTTATAAGAAAACGATTATGATCTTGGTCTCAAGGAAATTTCAAAAACAGAAATCGTAAGTTTGAATAACTTGTAGATCATACTTCTCAGGCCGCATCCAAGCCTGAAAGATTCACAAGGTGCTAGTTCGATGAGCTCAGGAGCGATTCTTAGGCAAACCTTGATCTTTAAGGGAAAAGAACTTAAAATTTGACGAAGCTATGTGCTTTGCTTTCTAAGCTGAAAGCCGAGCCTGAAACATCCAGAAGTACCTAGCTCGAAAAGCTTAGGATCGCTCCCTCCCTAGTCTCAAGCAAATTTAGACGTCGGGAATCCGACGATCACCAGTTTGAACACTTCAGTTTGGATTTCGGTCCAAGACGTAGATCTCAAGGGTAAGAAAACAGCAATCACAAGTAAATTTCAACTTTCAAAACTACAAAACTCTAAGGTTGAGCACCTTAAGGGTAATACCTCCTAAGCACGGTTCTCAACTATTAAAGTCTCCAGTGCGAGCAGCTTAGGAAAACCTACCTAAGTCGGAAGAGCTTAACCCAAAAGCTCTAGTAGATGCTGGTTCGAAGAGCTTAGGAGCGATTCTCTCTAAGGAGATTATAACGATCTTGGTTTAAAGCACATTTCGGAAAGCAAAACAATCTAAACTTTGAAGCACTTGCGTCTTTTGTTCTCTAAGCTGGAGCCAAGCCCAAGCAAGCAGGAACCACTAGTTCGAAGAGCTTAAGCGAGATTTCTCACGAGGAGATTATTACGAAATTTTGATTTCTAAACAGAAAAAGTTAGCTTGAACAGCTTAGAATGGCTCAACTCCTAAGGTCTAGTCTCAACTAAATTCATACATCGGAAATGCGAGGATCATAAGTTGGAACTGTTTCTGGACTTCGACCTAAGGTGTAGATCTCAGAGACAAAATAGCCATCTCAAGTAAATGTAAGCTTTCGAAACTCGAAATGGGCAAGTTTGAACGGCTTAGGAGTAATACCCCTAAGCAGATCGTTCCAAAGCTTACAGCCCGGAATGCTTAGTAAAAGCTTTCTAAGTCGCGACAGCTAAGCCCAAAGGCACTAGAAACTGCTAGTTCGAAGAGCTTGGGAGTGATTGATCCTTAGGAAACTATTACGAATTTAAACTCAACTAAATTTAGATGTCGAGAATCCGAAGACCGCAAGTTTCAACAGATTAGTTTGCATTGGGCCCTAAGTTGTTGATCTCAAACAACAACTACAATCGTAAGTATATTCAAACCTTGAAAACGAAAGAAATCAAAATTTTAGCATCATAGGAGCAAAAGCTCCGAAGCAGATTATTGCCCAGTTGTCGATGATTATACTTTCTGGTCCAAGCAGCCTAGCAAAAGCTTTCTAAGCCGACAGAGTTAAACCAAAGAGCACTAGATGGTGCTAGTTCGAAGAGCTTAAAAGCAAATTTTGATTTCGAAGAGAGAGAAAAGACTAAAATCGGAAGAGCGGCTTGGGTTTGCTTTCTAAGCTGAATCCAAGTCTGGAACAGCCAGAAACTTCTAGCTTAAAGGACTTAGGACTCTTCCCTGCCTAAGGGAACGATTACGATCTTAGTCTTAAATAAATTTAGACGTTAGAAATCCGCCGAAAAGAGAACCTTAGGAGAACCTTAGGAGCAATACCGCTCAAACAAATCCTTGCACGGTTCACAATGATTAAAGTTTCCACTGCGATCAGCTTAGGAAAAGCTTTCGAAGTCGGAAGAACTAAACCCAAAAGTATTAGAAGCTACTGGTCCGAAGAGCTTAGGAACGATTCTTCCTAAGGAGATTATTACGATTCGAATTTTAATCAAACTTCGAAAATTAAAAAATATGAAAGTTCGAAGCTGAAGCCAAACCCAAAACATCCAAAAACTGCCAGCTTGCAGAGCTTAGGATCGCATCCTCCTTAAGCAGGTCTTAGTCTGAAGTAAATTTAAGCTTTCAAAGGCCCGACAGGTTTCAACTTAGGGGTCATAGGTTACGTCTTAGTACCTTTTTGCGCTTTCTCCTCTGAGGATGACGATTTAGTTGCCGAAATACGTATTTGGAAACGTTCACTACTAAAATTTGCATTAATCATAACTTATCCTATAAGATACTTATTTCTTTCTATTTCCCTCATTGAGAATGACAACTTAAATGTCGAAACAACGAGAGTGTGATCAGGGTAAAAGCGATGATGAGTTGATTGTAAACGACAAACTTTCATTTTTGTTTCCGTTTTGATTCGAAATCAACAGAAATTCGTTTTAGAAAGGGGTACAGTGATTTCTCCGAAAGACACGCAGAATAAATGCCACTTGCTCAATTTTTTGCTTTACTTCATCTTGCCTGTAGTATTAAATTTTTTTAGTCTACTTTATTTATAAGACTTAGATATAGATATGTAACTTAAGAACGTATTGTAAATAAAAGCCAAAAAAAGGAGAAAAACTAAAAACTTTTAAAAAATCCTAAGTAATTCCCGTTGTGTGTTCCTAAAATTTTTCTACGATGAATTTTCCAAATTCTACTTACAGTTAAAGCGACGCCTAGATACAAATGTATATGCAGATTCTACAAAAAGGAAAAAAACTGGAACTATCCACTCGCCTGTTGCTCTCTCTAGGAAAGAACGCATAGCGCAGTTGCAAGTTTCCAAATGTCCGTCTCGCGTCTCTGATGCTGCTTCGACGCTTAAAAAGAAACACCCCTTTTCTTTCTCCGCCAGATAAGAAGTAGATTCGATACGATTGGCCCGGACATAACCAACGATGACTTCGAAGAAATGGCATCCGTTTAGGCGGAAACGAAGAAATTTACCGGAAGGAAAAGGATGCATTTGCAGCTAACCGGGAGAAAATTTTAAAGGAAACTCTCACAATTAGAAGTTCTAAGAAGTTTGTGTATCTACCTAACACTAAGTCAACCTGAAGCTTAGATATTGTAGTTAAAATTTTACGACGATCTGTTTAGGAAGCATTGCTCGTAAGTTGCTTAAACCTACAATCTTCGAGTTGAATTCGAAACTAAGCTATTCGAACTTGTATCCTTAGGACAAATCCCTCCTAAGCTCTTTAAGTTAACAGCTTTAGAATGCTTCAATGTTATAACTTTTGATTTAGGGCTCCCGTTCCTAATCTGTTCAAACTGAAGTCTGAAGCAGATGAAAATTAATAAAAACGATCTCTGCTTAGGAGGTATAGCCCCCGAGTTCCTGAGACCTAGCAATTCCTTAGGAGGTATAGCCCCTGTGCTTCTGAGACCACCAACTTATGGATGTTCCGAGTTCAATAGGCTCCTTTCCTGTTTGTTCAGACCTTAAACGTTATGACTGAGAATATTGCGACGATTTGCTAAGGGATCACTGCTCCCAAGTTGTTTAAACCTACAATCTTTGAGGTAAACTCGAAACTAGGCTGTTCGAACTTGTGCCCTCAGGACGAATCCCTGCTACGCCCTTTAAATTAACAGCTTTTGCATCCTTCAGGGTTACCTCCTGATTTAGGGAACCGGTTTCTGTACCGTTCAAACTCAAAACTTCGTGAATGAAGGGTTATAAACCTGCCAATTCCTTAGGAGGTATAGCCCCCGAGCTTCTGAGGCCACCAACTTATGGATGTTCCGAGTTCAATAGGCTGCTTTCCTGTTTGTTCAGACCTTAAACATTATGACTGAGAATATTGCGACGATTTGCTAAGGGATCACTGCTCCCAAGTTGTTTAAACCTACAATCTTTGAGGTAAACTCGAAACTAGGCTGTTCGAACTTGTGCCCTTAGGACGAATCCCTGCTACGCTCTTTAAATTAACAGCTTTTGCATCCTTCAGGGTTACCTCCTGATTTAGGGAACCGGTTCCTGTACCGTTCAAACTCAAAACTTCGTGAATGAAAGGTTATAAACCTACCAATTCCTTAGGAGGTATAGCCCCCGAGCTTCTGAGGCCACCAACTTATGGATGTTCCGAGTTCAATAGGCTCCTTTCCTGTTTGTTCAGACCTTAAACGTTATGACTGAGAATATTGCGACGATTTGCTAAGGAACCACTGCTCCCAAGTTGTTTAAACCTACAATCTTTGAGGTAAACTCGAAACTAGGCTGTTCGAACTTGTGCCCTTAGGACGAATCCCTGCTACGCTCTTTAAATTAACAGCTTTTGCATCCTTCAGGGTTAGCTCCTGATTTAGGGAACCCGTTTCTGTTCCGTTCAAACTCAAAACTTCGTGAATGAGAGGTTATAAACCTAGCAATTCCTTAGGAGGTATAGCCCCCGAGTTCCTGAGGCCACCAACTTATGGATGTTCCGAGTTCAATAGGCTCCCTTCCTGTTTGTTCAGACCTTAAACATTATGACTGAGAATATTGCGACGATTTGCTAAGGAACCACTGCTCCCAAGTTGTTTAAACCTACAATCTTTGAGGTGAACTCGAAACTAGGCTGTTCGAACTTGTGCCCTTAGGACGAATCCCTGCTACGCTCTTTAAATTAACAGCTTTTGCATCCTTCAAGGTTAGCTCTTAAATTTAGGGAACCCGTTCCTGTTCCGTTCAAACTCAAAACTTCGTGAATGAAAGGTTATAAACCTATCATCTCCTTAGGAGGTATAGCCCCTGACCTTCTGAGACCACCAACTTATGGATGTTCCGAGTTCAATAGGCTCCTTTCCTGTTTGTTCAGACCTTAAACATTATGACTGAGAATTTTGCGACGATCTGCTTAGAAACTATTGCTTCTTAGTTCTACAAAACTACAGTCTTCAAGTTGAATTCGAAACGAAGCAGTTCGGACTTATGTATTTCGGAAAAATCACTCCTGAGCTCCTCAAGTTAGTAGCTTAGGACTGTTTTAGTGTCACCTCTTGATTTTGGAGACTGTCCCCTGTTCTGTTCAGACTGAAGACATTAGGAATCTATTTCGGAGAATTTGGCCCTAAGCCCTTCTCCGATTGTGAGTGTTTCAGGTTTGAAAAGCTTCTTTCTACTTTGTTAAAGCTGGAGACGTTATGACTGAAAATTTTGCAACGATCTGCTTAGGAAACATCGCTCCTAAGTTGTACAAACCAACAATCTTTGAATTGATCTCGAACCTAAGCCGTTCGAACCTGTTACCCTTGAATTCTCAAAATCGAAACTTACTTCAGATTGTAATGATTATAGTCAGTATAATAGTAATAATAATAAAACAACGTAAAGAAGAAAACCGGACAACTGAGCCCCATCTAGACTACAACGGACGAAGCACTTAAGTTGCCTTTTCCGCCGCGCTATTCGAAAGTCAGAACTTGTAATTTCGGTAGCCAAGATAAAATCTACAATTTAAACACGTCCGCACACACATTTACATAAACCAAAGTAAATCAAATTCATTTAAATATAAACAGACGCGACCTAAAAATTTATATTATATACGTAGGACTCACATGCATCTGATTTTTCTAACAGTATTTTAACATTATCGTTACGAGTAGGTACGTGATGGAATAAAAGAATTTGTTTTCGTTTTTACAGACATTAAACAGGTGTTTATGTAAATTTTCGAGCGGTAGACTGCTTGTTTTGTTTCCATGGAATTTAAAGTAGTTGTGTTGGCTTATTGTTAATGTTATTATACAGGACATGTCATAACTGACGCGTCAGTGTATTTACAAGGTTGGATGAGGTAAAGGCAAGTCAATGAGTTTGTAAATCTTGTTACCAAGTATACCGGAAGCAGTCACCATCTTTTGGAGGTGTTTTAGTCTTATTTGTTATGCAACTATGTCTTACTCGTGGTTTCATAATTGTTGGATTTTAGTTGTTATCCAAGAAAAGTTAACTATAACTTCTTTAAACGAAATCTAAAGCCCTCTTTTCAACTGGGTTCATCGTACCTTCACAAACAAATGTCGATTTCAATTGTCTTCGTTCGAAACGGTTTTTCACTTAAATTTCTGATCTGTGCTCCCCTCTCCCCTCCTCTCATAAAGCTCCATTCTTTAAATTTCTCATAGGTTGCTTCCGGAAATCTTGGTTACCAAGTATACCGGAAGCAGTCACCGTCTTTTCGAAGTGCTTTAGTGAATTGCTTCATTGATCCAAGCTCGATGTGAGGAGTAGTCGAACAATTCATTTGTTATGCTTTCCGAATCGGATTGGAGGGTCTTCCTTTCTGGGCCAGTCTGTTAACTTTCACTGCTTGGCTTTTTGTCTCGACTGTTCCATTTACAAATCAAAAAACGGCGGTTTAGCCTAGCCCGATTATTTATCTGGTAAGATGCTAACTACTTTTAATCCCAAAAAAATGTGTCCAAGAATGTCTTTCGTAGTTCTCGTTTTTCAGCAGAGTGGTGTGATTATTGGCGTTAGACAAACGAGTGCAACGTCAGGGACGTATCGCGCAAACCTAGGTACGTGAGGTATAGTATTATTTATAAAAGATAATAATATATTCTTATCTTTCATTTACGTTTGCGACAATACACTACTGTCCTGCTAAGCCGGGACCGTTCACTTCCACGGCTATCGAATGACTAAATTCACAACTGGCTAAATTACCTCTCGGTGCTTCTGCCGTAGCACGCGTTTGTCGAACCTCAGTGATTATCGTAAGACTGCTTAAACTGTACTGAACGAGCGACCAGGTATATCGCGAAAGTACACCGTTGGGGAGGCTACGTTGTGATGAGTAGTCTAGGGAAAACAGCGATAATTACGAAATAAGTTACGACAGGCTACCTATACACAAAACTAGTCGCATACAGCATCGATTTGGTATTGACTAGAGTATGGAGTCGACGATGCTGTCGTAACTTATTTCGTAATTGTATTACCGCTGTTTGCCCACGCTAGTGATGAAGGAAGGGCATAAAAATTCTAAGGGCCCCAATCTCACGACAAATACAGTCTTCTACGTGCAAGAATTTTGTTTTTGTTTCCTTTTCTCCGGTCCTGTACCAAGAAAACGATACGTCGACTGGTAGGAATTTGTTGAAAATTGTTCTCGGCGTAAAAGAATTGCATGATCATCAAAATTCACGCTGCATAGCATCCTTGTCCGATCCCACTTCGTCGACGCGACGAAGCTCCTCTTTCCTCCGTTTCTTTTGCGGTTTCGTCGATTTCTCGACTCGTTCTCGAGACGTAAACAAATTCCGCGCGACGAAGTCGCGACTTAACCTTGACTTAACGAATCGAGAACGCCGATGATCCTGTCTTAAGGTCCGGATTGGTAACAGAAGAAAGGCTAGAGCGAACGGCGCGAACTACGCGAATCTCGCTATATAAACTAAAATCCACAATAATCGAAAAGTTTTATACTTAAGAGTGGAAACACGTTTTTTTTTTTTTTTGCAAATAGGTCTAATTAGGCGGAGGAACGAGAAATACGCGATACACACGCCTAATTAATGTCTTTTTTAACAATAAATACGGGCGCACGTGTAAGTAGTTGATGTGGATACGATGATGTATATTTATTAGAAATAAAGGAATAAACTATAATTGGAAGTCACCGCGGAGTGGAGGTTTAGTTCTTGTGTTGCCGCGGTAGAAAAAGCACGCTTAAGTATGTAGTTCGCGTTGCTTGCAATTCATGGGCGAATTTCATGTGTGATCTGTGGACGCGTTTATAATTAACGGTTACGCAAGCATCGCGTTCCTATTGAATAAGGACGAGTTCTATTTTCGGTACGTGTGTGCGTAGAAAAAGTGAAAATCGCCGCCTCTTGGAGGGAAAAACTCGAATTCAAAGCTGGTAATGGCAAGCAGGTCCTTATTATTATCGTACTATCACAGTTCAATTTCTCTGTTTCTCATCTAAATACGAAGGGTGATTTGACGGAAAAATGACTTATCAAAAGGTTGGCAATACTTTCGCTACGGCGGTGATTATGTTGTTGGCTTCCGCCATGTTTCGCATGTCTACTGTCAAAATTTCACACAAATCTGAGACAGATAGGTTATGTTTTATACCGATTTAAAGAAAACCGTTTTCGTTCCTGTGTAAATATATAGAGAAAAAAAGAACATCGAGTGTCCAACATCTTTGTTTACGTGGGAAAATCAATTAAAGGAAAGTTATGTAAATATTATCGTGTCTCAACCGAACCGGGTATGCAATATTTTGGGTGAACGTTTAAGTATAAAAAGGCTATCATCCGCGAGATGGGTGCCACGTTTGCTTAGTGCTAATCAAATGCCCGCTCGCATTAAAAATTTGAAAGAATATTCGTCTAGATTGTCCTAAAACAATTTGGCAAGTCGTTTCGACAAATGAAGATTGTGATGTTTTCCAACAATTAATTTTTAGGTTATGATCAGATTGTCAAAGTTTGACAGTTACGGTTTGAAATTTAACATTCTATAATCGTTAATTTGATAACTCGTTTCGGCAATTGACGATTTTGACGTCTTGCAAAACCTAATTTGACAATTACGCTTTCGGTTATGATCAAATTCTGGAAATTTGACAGTTACGGTTTGAAATTTGGCATTTTATAATCGTTAATTTGACAAGTCGTTTCAACAATTAACATTTTTGACATTTTGCAACAACTAATTTGACAATTACGTTTTAGGTTATGATCAGATACTAGAAATTTGACAGTTATGGTTCGAAATTTGACATGTTATAATCGCTAATTCCACCAATCATTTCAACGATTGACGATTTCGACATTTGGCAACACCTGATTTGACAATTACGCTTTGGCTTATGAACAGATTCTTGAGACATGACAGCTACGGTATGAAATTTAACATTTCATACTCGCTAATTTGACAATTCGTTAAGACAGTTGAAGATCTTGAGCTTTCTCAACAGCCAATTTGAAAATTAGTTATGATGATATTCTAGAAATTTGACAGTTACGATTTGAAATTTGACGTTTTATGACAGTTAAGTTGAAAAAATCGTTTAGACAATTAGTTTGAAGATTTTGACATTTTTCAACACCTAATTTGACATTTTTTATGTCGGAAAACGATTAAAAGAAAGTTACGTAAATATTATCGTGAATTTGCTCCTTTATAAACCGGCCGGGTATGCAATATTTTGGCCGAACGTTTAAATATGAAGAAGCTATCACCCGAGAGATGGGTGCCGCGTTTGCTTAGTGCCGATCAAACGCGCGCTCGCATTAAAAAATCAGAGGAACGTTCGGCTAGATCGTTTTAATGCAATTATTTTGAGAACTTATTTTACTATTAAGATACAAATTTCCTCAATTCCAATCCAATTAAACAGCAACGTAAATCCCTAACTGTTTCCTAGATCTCGGACGAAAACCTATGGGAATGGAGGTCATCTTGATGCTACCCTTATTTATCATCGGAGCCGAGGGCGTCCTCCTCACAAATATGAGCACCCTCCTCCTAAATTTGACGTGGAACTACATCCCGCATACGAATCCGTTCGAAGATTACCAGTGGAACCCATCATCAGGTAACCTCCGCACAGGCACCTTTTTCCGTAGAAATGACGAACCTTCACTGAATAAACCAAATTGTCTTAGCTAACGAGGAAATGGGACTACCCTACGACTTCATCGTGGTCGGTTCGGGCCCGGCCGGATCGGTGATAGCCAACAGACTCTCGGAGAATCCGCGATGGAACGTCTTGCTCCTCGAAGTCGGAGATACGCCGGCGTTCGTGGCCGATATCCCCATCTTCATGAATTATTTTCAATTCACCGATTACAATTGGGGGTATCTGATGGAGGAGGAGCCGAATATGTGCTTGGGTCAGTACCCTGACGACACCCGCCCCAGTTTCCTAACGAAACCTTTCTTCTAGGTCTAACCGATAGAAGGATGGCCTGGCCGAGGGGACGAGTCCTGGGTGGTACCTCGGTGATCAACTTTATGATCCACATCAGAGGAAATTCCGCCGATTACGATCGTTGGGCCCAAAACGGAAACGAGGGCTGGTCGTACGGAGACGTCCTCCCCTACTTCAAGAAATCGGAAGATTACCTGGTGCAGATCCAAGACCCAGGTTACCACGGAAAAGGGGGATATTTAGGGGTAAGCGACGTGGATCGCAGGTCCGAATCTTCGCGGGCGTTCGTCCGAGCGATGCAAGAATTCGGGTACGATTACGTCGATTATAACGGCGAGGAGCAAATGGGGGTGTCGTACGTTCACGCTACCACTAGAAGGGGTAAGAGGTCCAGCGCGTACAACTCGTTCCTGGTCCCCGTGCGACATCGACGTAACCTGCAAATCTATACGCGGGCCAGGGTCACCAAGGTCCTCATCGACGAGACCACCAAGAGAGCCTACGGTGTCCAATTCGTTAAGAATAAGCGGAATTACGTCGCGAGGGCCTCGAAGGAAGTCATCGTATCGGCGGGGGCTTTGGCTTCGCCCCAACTCCTGATGCTATCGGGAATCGGCCCGAGGTACCACCTCGAGGAGCTCGGAATACCAGTTCTCGAAGACTTACCGGTCGGAAGGAAGTTGTACGATCACCTTACCTTCTTGGGATTGGTCTTTACCGTTAACGCGAGTATCACCCTCAAATACGAGGAACTCTTCGAGCTAAATACCATGGTGGAGTACCTAACAACGAAGCGAGGGCTTCTAGCCAGCTTGAGCGGGGTCGAAGCTTTAGGCATAGTGAGGACGTCCAAATCCAAAGACCCTGACCCCAAATTCCCCGATATGGAATTCATCTTCGTCGGCGGTAGCTTACATACCGATCGGGGCGAGGTGTATCGGAAGACGTTTAGGGTTTCCGACCTCTCCTACGACACCATTTGGAAGCCGCTCGAAGGTAGAGCGGCTTTCAGCGTCTTACCCATGCTGTATCATCCGAAATCCTACGGAAATCTGACGTTGAAATCCAAGAATCCGTATCACTGGCCCAAATTCCACGGAAACTACTTTACCGACCCGGATAATTCCGATATCCAAACCTTCATCGCCGCCGTAAGACTGATGCAGGAAATCGTCAAGATGCCGGCGCTACAGAAATACGACGCCCGGATTTGGGATGTCAAAGCGCCCGGATGCGAACGCCACCAATTCGACAGCGACCCTTATTGGGAGTGCGCTTTGAGACACTTATCGGTGACGTTGCACCATCAAGTTTCGACGTGCAAGATGGGTCCGTCCACCGACCGCGAAGCGGTGGTCGATAGTAAGTTGAGGGTGCACGGTATCGGCAATCTAAGGGTGGCTGATACCAGCATTATGCCTTTGCAAGTTTCGGCCCACAGTAACGTGCCCTCCTTCATGATCGGCGAAAAGGCGGCGGATATGATCAAGGACACTTGGATGGGTACGTAGCATTTCGGATTTTGCTTAGGATAATTGATTCCAGTTATTAAAGTTAAGATGTTAGAAATCAGCGATTTACTTGTAGTAGTTTTAGACCACGGTGTCTTAGTATTGTGTGGAAGAATCGTTAACCGATTTATTTGTGAATTCGTTAATAAAAGACATTGACGACGTCTCAATCAACACTTTTTATTATGAAATATACGCTGTAAATTTGAAATTGATCTTTTATTTGACCTCGAAAGTAGTGGAGGTAACCCGAAATATTAATTTAAAAAACGGGGTAAATGTAAATTTACATGAGAGAAATGGTGACGTTAATAACGAGATGGTTTGTAAGCGAATCAGCTGATTCAGAAGTCACCCAACATGGTGTACAACACAAACAGCTGATCCGGGACTCACAAAATACAACACGCTAGATAATAAGCTGATTTCCATGACACGCCATGTAGTTTTCAAAATAGTCAGCTGATTGAGGTGTAAGATTGTATAACATACAAAATAATTAGCTAATCTAGGTGTCATGCAATATGACGTACGCGACGATCAGCTGATTTACGCGTCATATGAGATAGAGTACAACACAATGATCTGATTTCAGGAGTCACACAATATAACCCGTGTAGTAATCAACTGATTCAGGAGTCATACAATATAACCGATGAGGTAATCCGCCAATTTAGGAGTCATACAGCAAACTCGATGAGGTAATCCGCTCATTCACGAATCATACAATACACCCGATAAGGTAATCCGCTGATTCGGGTGTCATACAATATAACCGATGAGGTAATCCGCTGATTCAGATGTCATACAATATAACTCGATGAGGTAATCCGCCAATTTAGGAGTCATACAACAAACTCGATGACGTAATCCGCTCATTCACGAAGTCATACAATACACCCGATAAGGTAATCCGCTGATTCGGGAGTCATACAATATAACCGATAAGGTAATCCGCTGATTCAATTGTCATACAATATAACCGATGAGGTAATCCGCCAATTTAGGAGTCATACAACAAACTCGATGAGGTAATCCGATCATTCACGAATCATACAATACACCCGATAAGGTAATCCGCTGATTCGGGAGTGAGATAATATAACCGATGAGGTAATCCGCCAATTTAGGAGTCATACAACAAACTCGATGAGGTAATCCGATCATTCACGGATCATACAATACACCCGATAAGGTAATCCGCTGATTCGGGAGTCATAGAATATAACCGATGAGGTAATCCGCTGATTCAGATGTCATACAATACAACCGATGAGGTAATCCGCCAATTTAGGAGTCATACAACAAACTCGATGACGTAATCCGCTCATTCACGAAGTCATACAATACACCCGATAAGGTAATCCGCTCATTCACGGATCATACAATACACTCTATAAGGTAATCCGCTGATTCGGGAGTGATACAATATAACCGATGAGGTAATCCGCCAATTTAGGAGTCGTACAACAAACTCGATGAGGTAATCCGCTCATTCACGGATCATACAATACACTCTATAAGGTAATCCACTGATTCGGGAGTGATACAATATAACCGATGAGGTAATCCGCCAATTTAGGAGTCATACAACAAACTCGATGAGGTAATCCGCTCATTCACGGATCATACAATACACTCTATAAGGTAATCCGCTGATTCGGGAGTGATACAATATAACCGATGAGGTAATCTGCCAATTTAGGAGTCGTACAACAAACTCAATGAGGTAATCCGATCATTCACGAATCATACAATACACCCGATAAGGTAATCCGCTGATTCGGGTGTCATACAATATAACCGATGAGGTAATCCGCTGATTCAGATGTCATACAATATAACCGATGAGGTAATCCGCCAATTTAGGAGTCATACAACAAACTCGATGACGTAATCCGCTCATTCACGAATCATACAATACACCCGATAAGGTAATCCGCTGATTCGGGAGTCATACAATATAACCGATAAGGTAATCCGCTGATTCAATTGTCATACAATATAACCGATGAGGTAATCCGCCAATTTAGGAGTCCTACAACAAACTCGATGAGGTAATCCGCTCATTCACGGATCATACAATACACTCTATAAGGTAATCCGCTGATTCGGGAGTGATACAATATAACCGATGAGGTAATCTGCCAATTTAGGAGTCGTACAACAAACTCAATGAGGTAATCCGATCATTCACGAATCATACAATACACCCGATAAGGTAATCCGCTGATTCGGGAGTCATACAATATAACCGATGAGCTAACCCGCTGATTCAGTTGTCATACAATATAACCGAAGAGGTAATCCGCCCATTTAGGAGTCATACAACAAACTCGATGGGGTAATCCGTTCATTCACGAATCACACAATACATCCGATGAGGTAACCCACTGATTCAGAAGTCATACAATACACCCGATAAGGTAATCCGCTGATTCAGTTGTTATACAATATAACCGAAAAGGTAATCCGCCAATTTAGGAGTCATACAACAAACTCGATGAGGTAATCCGCTCATTCACGAATCATACAATACACTCTATAAGGTAATCCGCTGATTCAGGAGTCATACAATATAACCGATGAGGTAACCCACTGATTCAGAAGTCATACAATACACCCGATAAGGTAATCCGCTGATTCGGGAGTCATACAATATAACCTATGAGGTAATCCGCTGATTCAGATGTCATACAATATAACCGATGAGGTAATCTGCCAATTTAGGAGTCATACAACAAACTCAATGAGGTAATCCGATCATTCACGAATCATACAATACACCCGATAAGGTAATCCGCTGATTCGGGAGTCATACAATATAACCGATGAGCTAACCCGCTGATTCAGTTGTCATACAATATAACCGAAGAGGTAATCCGCCCATTTAGGAGTCATACAACAAACTCGATGGGGTAATCCGTTCATTCACGAATCACACAATACATCCGATGAGGTAACCCACTGATTCAGAAGTCATACAATACACCCGATAAGGTAATCCGCTGATTCAGTTGTTATACAATATAACCGAAGAGGTGATCCGCTCATTCACGAATCATACAATACACTCTATAAGGTAATCCGCTGATTCAGGAGTCATACAATATAACTCGATGAGGTAACCCACTGATTCACGAAGTCATACAATACACCCGATAAGGTAATCCGCTGATTCGGGAGTCATACAATATAACCTATGAGGTAATCCGCTGATTCAGATGTCATACAATATAACCGATGAGGTAATCTGCCAATTTAGGAGTCATACAACAAACTCGATGAGGTAATCCGATCATTCACGAATCATACAATACACCCGATAAGGTAATCCGCCGATTCGGGAGTCATACAATATAACCGATGAGGTAATCCGCTGATTCAGTTGTCATACAATATAACCGAAGAGGTGATCCGCCCATTTAGGAGTCATACAACAAACTCGATGGGGTAATCCGTTCATTCACGAATCACACAATACATCCGATGAGGTAACCCACTGATTCAGAAGTCATACAATACACCCGATAAGGTAATCCGCTGATTCAGTTGTTATACAATATAACCGATGAGGTAATCCGCCAATTTAGGAGTCATACAACAAACTTGATGGGGTAATTCGCTGATTCACGAATCATATAATACACCCGATAAGGTAATCCGCTGATTCAGGAGTTATACAGTATAACCCATGAGGTAATTATCAGACTCCGGTGTTACAATGTGGCCTACGTTGTCAGGCTATAACGAGAATAGTAGTGATAATAGATATAATAACGATTGTTATTGTCATATAACTAGAGCGCTCGATTACGGGGCCAAGGGTTCGAGTTTCAAGCCCAGACGTTCTAACTCCTTCGGCCACACTCGAAAGTTAAAATATTGGTCAGTGAGGAAACTTAGTGATCCCAATTTACAATTTTTTAACCGTTTCCTTCAAAAAGAAAAGAAAAGACAACTAAACTAACGTACCCGATAATTGGCTGAAACGAAAACGATGTTATAACAATTATAATAACGATAGAAAAAATATCTAACTAACACTAGAAATGAATGAAAGCCTACTCACGATATTATTGCGACGACCGGTTTTGCGAAAACCTGTTCGAATGCGAAACAAATAAAGTGGTAATTAAAACGTAATCGTTAAATTGTTTTGCGTGTCTTCTAATTCGAAAAGTGCGCGGTACATATCACGTATTTGAAACGACTTTTAAATGGAAGAGGTGGCAATTATACATCGCACTGGCGTCAGGTGCATTCCCATCGGTTGGATACAAAAGTGCAAATTATCGTTCTTTCTACGTCCTTCAGATTCGCTTAATTCCTACTCTGATTGATTTCCTATATAACTTCCTTCTCTAAAATTATTTTATAGGATTTACGAAGCCGGTCGCAGGTATTTCAGTTTCAGTTTCAGAAATATCCCGAACAGATCAAATATGGGAAAGAACCGTTCAAACATTCGCAGCTGGTGGAAAATATAAAGTTGCGGCGTTTCTCTCGAAAGTTATATAGGACAACCTCCGGTAAGTAAGTGAATAATATTCTTAGGTTACGTTCAGAAACTCATCTGCTATCGGTCAAACTCTTTTCCTTAAGGTAACAACTAGCCGTAAGTACTCAGTACTTGTTGTGTCCAGAAGCAGTAAACTTGCCCAAAACCAAAATTTGATACTTTTTGGCGAAATATCCCCTTCAAAATGAAAGAATTCTGGATACTACCTCTGGTCATCACCACAACTATCTGCCTCTATCCATCGGATTTGACATACGACCAGATTGCGAATATACTCGAATATTTTCCATGGCCCTCGATAGGTAAGGCTTCGCAAGTATTTCTTACCATTTCCCGAACGAATGAAGATATTGCCTTAGGTAACGACCACGTTAGCCGTCCGTACGATTTCATCGTGGTCGGTTCGGGATCGGCCGGATCCGTCATCGCCAATAGGCTCTCGGAAAATCCGCGATGGAACGTCCTGCTCCTCGAAGTCGGGGATCCACCCACCCCCTTAACGGATATCCCGATCCTCACGAACCTGTTCCAATTCACCGATTACAACTGGGGTTACTTGATAGAGGAGGAGCCCAACGTATGCCTCGGTTAGTCCCGGAGACAATATCGAAATTCGAATTTTTCTTTCGATTTCAACCCCTAAACGCAATAATCGGGTGAAAGTAACCCTAGTAAGTCGTTTTGTTGTGTTAAAAGTTAACTCAAATCCGATTATCATGAAATTTCGCAATGATATCGAAATAAACTTGTCTATACCTGTAAGTTGATAAAATTAAAATGTTGACAAAGTGCGGCAAATTCCGACTTACAAGGGAAGATCCCCGACTTCCCGGAAATTCAAAAAATTGTGAAACTTTGGGAACATGCAGATCACATATAGGTATGTACTACACAATTTCTTTTCTCTGCGGAAAAACCCTCTCAGCGGGTAAAAAAAAATTGGAATTGGAAAATTTTACATTCTACCGATGTGCATAACTCGCTAGCGGTAAGAGATAGAGAGAAGGTTTTACAAGTTGTTTGTTTGAATAAGGTTTATCAAGCAGGCAGGAAAAAGAAATACTGTATTTCTTTCATTAGATTAGATCGTTTCTTATCCAAAAGTTGTAGGTTATCGAAGGAAGCTACATTAGACCAGTAAATAGTAAACATGTTTTTACAAAGAAAATAGGCTGAAGGAGATAGGTAAGTGGTATATGTAACTCTTCAGACTTGAAATTAATAATAATGATTGGTTGGTTATATAGCAGACCTGTAGCGTTGAAAATAGTGGTCATAAGTATTATAAATGTAATTCGTTTACTGATGCTAACGTTCAGTGTTGCCAACAATAATAATGGGCCCCAACGAGATCGAGTTGCTTCCAGGTAGAGGCAAGTGTATTTCGAGGTCACCGCGGAATTTCATAGTAATCGGATGAACTATTGCAAATTTCATGCAAGAACTCCAGAACTATGCTTATTTGTCTCAGACCTCTAAGAATTTGATTTCTTTTGGCAAATTCTGGCACCAACTTCAAAGGAGTATAATAATCGGATTTAAGTTAACTTTTTACATAATAAAATGACCTCCTAGGATTGGTTTCATCGTATTATTGCGTTTGTAGGTTGAAATCGAAAGAGAAATTTGACGGATGAAATTTATGGCTAAGTTTGCACCGGTGAAATTCCCCACCAAAAACAAAAAACAAATCTGACTTTTAGGTTTGACCGATAGGAGGATGGCCTGGCCGAGGGGACGAGTTCCGTCATCAATTACATGTTCCACATCAGAGGAAACGCCGCGGATTACGATCGTTGGGCCCAAAACGGTAACGAGGGTTGATCCTACCGAAACGTCCTCCCTTACTTTAAAAAGTCCGAAGACTTCCTGGTCCGGTTTCAAGATCCCGGTTATCACGAAAAAGACGGATATCAAGCGACGAGTGACGCCGATTACAGGTCCGAATCGGCGCACGATTTCGTCAGAGCCATGCAAGAATTCGGCTACGAATACGTCGATTATAACGGTAAGGAGCAATTGGGCGTGTCGTACGTGCACGCCACCACTAGAAGGGGCACGAGGTCCAGCGAGTACAACTCGTTTCTGGTACCCGTGCGACATCGGCGTAACCTGCGAATCTATACCCGGGCCAGGGTCACCAAGGTCCTCATCGATGAGACCACGAAGAAAGCCTACGGTGTCCATTTCGTTAAGAACAACCGGTATTACGTCGCGAGAGCATCGAAGGAAGTCATCATATCGGCGGAGGCATTCGCTTCGCCCCAACTACTGATGCTATCGGGAATCGGTGCGAAGTACCACCTCGAGGAGCTCGGAATACCAGTACTCGAAGACTTACCGGCCGGGAGGAAATTGTACGACCACCTGGTCTCTTTAGGGTTAGTTTTTACGGTTAACTCATCTATCACCCTCGAGTACCAAGAGCTTACCGCGCTCCCAACGATCCTCGAGTACGCCTTCGCTGGTCGAGGATTTTGGGCCAGCTTAAGCGGTATCGAAGCATTAGGTATAGTGAGAACGTCCGAGTCCCAGAATCCCGATTCAAAATTCCCCAATATCGAACTGTTATTCGTCGGAGCAAGCTTTCATGTCGGCCGAGGCGAGCTGTACAGTAAGGTCTATAGGATCTCCGACCTATCCTACAACACCGTTTGGAAACCGTTGGAAGGCAAGATGGCTTTCAACGTCTTTCCCATGCTGTATCATCCAAAATCCTGCGGAAATCTCACGTTGAAATCCCAGAATCCCTGTCACTACCCTAGACTCCACGGTAACTATTTTACCGACCCGGATAATTCCGATATCCGAACCTTCATCGCCGCCATCAGGCTGGTCCAGGGGATCATCGAGATGCCTTCCCTACAACGATATGGCGCTCGGATTTGGGATGTTAAAGTTCCCGGATGCCAGGACCACCAATTCGACAGCGACGCCTATTGGGAGTGCGCTTTGAGGCATTTATCGGCGACGATACACCATCAGGTTTCGACTTGTAAGATGGGTCCGTCCACCGACCGCGAAGCGGTGGTCGATGATAAGTTGAGGGTGCACGGTATCGGGAATCTGAGGGTGGCTGATACCAGCATCATGCCTTTGCAAGTATCGGCCCACACCAACGTGCCCTCCTTCATGATCGGCGAGAAGGCGGCGGATATGATCAAGGAGGCTTGGATGGGGACATAGTTTTGTTCGATTTTGTTTAGAACATTAGGCTCGAAATTTTGCATACCGTGTATTCTTTACGATAGCTATGACTTGTCTTGGACCTTTTTGTAAATTCCTTGTTTGTTGTTGAGTTTAACCTCAATTACGGAATAGAAAAGTGACCATTGGCTTAAGAAAAAAGGTACCCAACACCCTTAATTGTACTTCTTGTAGTTAAGTAGCTTGGAAGATGTAGATATTTACAGCGAACACTAGTCGTACAGTTTTAGACCTTGGTTTGTTAAGGTTTTCTTGAGGATGGGGGCGATTTGGTATAAAATTGTAGTGTTGTAGTTCTCGGTTACTTGCAAAGATGTAGATGCTGGGGAATTTCAGATGTAGGTGTGTTCAAATTTCTGTTACCTGCCTTATTTATGAATTTGTTAATAAAAATATAAAGTTGCAATTTGTTTTTGCAACCTATTTCTTAAGAGACGACACATGATTGCTTTTTATAAGTAGTTCCTGTAAACAGCGTACAATTACGAAATAAGTTACGACAGTCTAGATATACACAGAACTATTCGCACACAGCTTCGATTTAGTACTGAGAACTGTACGCCGTTACCGCCGTTTGCCCAGACTACTTATAACGAGTATATCTAACGATGACTTGCTCCGCAAGAGGAGTGACAACACTGATAACTAGATGGCTTGTGAGTCAATCGGCTGATTCGACTCTCACACGATGTAGCCTCTAAGCATTCAGATGACCATCGTGTTATAACATGGCGGGCAAGGCCATCAGCTGCTTGAGGAGCGACATAATATGGCTGACGAGAAGATCAGTTAATTCATAGCTGTGATTCAAGTGTAAACCAATATGGCGTACTAGAGGACCAGTTAAATCACATGTCGCACAAGGTAGCTTGCAGGATAGTCACCTGATCGAAGTGTCAAATCATATGGCAGTAGGGAGAGACGGCCGGTTGATAAACCGCCTTCCGCCGTTCGCGCCGCTTGATGGTGGAGTTTGGAACATAGCGGTGCCACCTAGTGGCGAGGTTAGAAACCAAGGTAGTGGTGCCGCTTGGTGGCGAGGTTTGGAACTAATGCAATGGTGCCACCTTCAAGTAAACGTTAAGTTTATGATCGGGGACTACGGTTTATTCTTACTCAAGATCGAAGGTTATTCTCTCAGTAATGGTGAAGGATGACAAGTCGATTACGACATCGCAAAAGAGAAAGCTTATATCACTTGCATTCTTTGCCCAAAAATTGAGGACGAACCTTCAGGCAGTGATGAAGTGGAGGATCTAGTGGTTCTATCAGTTTTACTCGAAAATCAAGGTTCAAAGTTTTGGATCCGGACGAACGAGGACTTGCAACATTGTTCTCGTTGTGGTAGCTAGTTTAATTTGTTCCCTTTTTTTTTGCCTTAAGATTGGGGACCGACCGTCAAGCAATCGTTAAGTTTATGATCGGGCACTACGGTTTATTCTTACTCAAGATCGAAGGTTATTCTCCCAGTAATGGTGAAGGATGACGAGTCGATTACGATGTCGCAAAAGAGAAATCTTATATCACTTGTTTTCTTTGCCCAAAAATTGAGTACGAACCTTTAGACAATGATGAAGTGGAGGATCTAGTGCTTCTATCAGTTTTACCCGAAAATCAAGGTTCAAAGTTTTGGATCCGGACGAACGAGGACTTGCAACATTGTTCTCGTTGTGGTAGCTAGTTTAATTTGTTCCCTTTTTTTTGCCTTAAGATTGGGGACCGACCTTCAAGTAATCGTTAAGTTTATGATCGGGGACTACGGTTCATTCTTACTCAAGATCGAAGGTTATTCTCCCAGTAATGGTGAAGGATGACGAGTCGATTACGATGTCGCAAAGAGAAAGGTTATATCACTTGTTTTCTTTGCCCAAAAATTGAGGACGAACCTTTAGACAATGATGAAGTTGAGGATCTAGTGCTTCTATCAGTTTTACCCAAAATCTAGGTTTAAAATTTTGGATCCAGGCAAACGAGGAATTGCAACATTGTTCTCGTTGTGGTAGCTTATTTAGTTTGTTACTTTTTTTTGCCTTAAGATTGGGAACCGACCTTCAAGTAATCGTTAAGTTTATGATCGGGGAGTACTGTTTATTCTTACTCAATATCGAAGGTTATTCTCCCAGTAATGGTGAAGGATGACGAGTCGATTACGACGTCGCAAAGAGAAAGCTTATATCACTTGTTTTCTTTGCCCAAAAATTGAGGACGAATCTTTAGACAATGATGAAGTTGAGGATCTAGTGCTTCTATCAGTTTTACCCAAAAATCTAGGTTTAAAATTTTGGATCCAGGCAAACGAGGAATTGCAACATTGTTCTCGTTGTGGTAGCTTATTTAGTTTGTTACTTTTTTTGCCTTAAGATTGGGAACCGACCTTCAAGTAATCGTTAAGTTTATGATCGGGGAGTACTGTTTATTCTTACTCAAGATCGAAGGTTATTCTCCCAGTAATGGTGAAGGATGACGAGTCGATTACGATGTCGCAAAAGAGAAATCTTATATCACTTGTTTTCTTTACCCAAAAATTGAGGACGAACCTTCAGACAATGATGAAGTGGAGGATCTAGTGGTTCTATCAGTTTTACCCGAAAAATCTAGGTTTAAAATTTTGTATCCAGGCAAACGAGGAGTTACAACATTGTTCTCGTTGTGGTAGCTTACTTAGTTTGTTACCTTTTTTGCCTTAAGATTGGGAACCGACCTTCAAGTAATCGTCAAGTTTATGATCGGGGACTACGGTTTATTCTTACTCAAGATCGAAGGTTATTCTCGCAGTAACGGTGAAGGATGACACGTCGATTACGGTATCGTTAAAGAGAAAGCTTATTGTACTTGCTTTTGTTGTCCAAAAATTTAAGACGACATAATCAAGTGGCAACGTTGCGGTTTCGTTTGTTTCGTTCTTGTTTCATCCGAAATTCCGTACGGAAATGTAAACAAATTCGGCCCAGTAAAATATTTACTTTTACGTCGACTCATCGACAAATACGAAAAGTAAATATTTATTCAACTCGATTTCAACAATGTTTACTCCCACTAATTCGCGCCTATTAACGAAAAACCTGTTGCAAGGTCGGTCGTTAACGCCACCGAATTCCACGATATTAGAACAGTAATTTCGATTGCACGACCTCGTAGCGAAAAAATTACAGAATTTCGTTTTGCGCAAACGATCGTGTGGAAATCATGTGATTCGTTTTACAGGTGGAAGACATTAACCTTAACGATTCTGTTTACGAGATGGTTATCTTAACGATGTAAGATTTATCCTATCGCAGTATAATTTAAGTTTTAAAGTGGAGATTGTAAGAAAGCAATCGTCGCACATCTATTAGGATATTTTCGTTAATTGCTTTATTTTTGGATTTCTAGAGTCAAAGGACTTAGATGTGCACGATATGGATCTTGATACCTCGAAGAACAACCGTCATAAAGGTGAATCGACGTTGCAAACAATCTCCAAAATTATAAATGCTAATACACCAGAATCTAAACGAAGCACGTCTGACGATTTTCGTCTAAATTCCGAACTATCGAGTAGACGATTGTCATCATTATCATGTTTTGTGATAAGAAGACGTTCACTTATTTAAAGAGATCGTTTACATACATAAGTTATTACTTTTCTTTATCAACAAATTAGTAGCGACAACTGGCTTAAGTATCGGTCTTGAACGTTGATCTAATCTTCATCACCATCGCCCAAAACTAAACGATTAACGAAACTATCTTTGTTCGTTTTAGAAAAAATTCCGACTTTTGGAGTCGAAATTTTCAAAAGTAAACTACAAAGCAATTATTGTTTGAAACAGAAGTTGAAGAAAGGTCACAGCGCTGCATAGGCAGCCTTCTTCCCCACCTATCGGATTGCTATTGCACTACGACAACTGACGTCACATCCTGATTCTGTCGGCCTGCACGTGCTGTCGACGTAACTTCAGCGCTATAACCCGTTGCATTTAACCGCTTCTTCATCGAAATGTCCAAACTCACCGTTGCTTGTAGACTAACCTTCAAACATTTGCGTTTCCTGCTCGAAAATTGAAGGTCGCTTCTAAAGTAACTATGAAGTTCTGGATCAAAACGAAGGAAACTTGTAATGTTGTTGTTGACGTAGCCTATTTCGTTTGTTTTCTTTTGCCCAAAGATTGAGAATCGCCTTTCAAGCAAGGGTGAAGTTTAGGAAATGTCCAAACTCTCTATTGCTCGAAGACTGACCTTCAAGCACTGCATTTCCTGCTCGAAAATTAAAGGCCTCTCCTAAGGTAACAATGATGTTCTGGACCGGGACGAAGAAAGCTTGTAATATTGTGGTCGAGGTAGCCTATTTCGTTTGTTTCCTTTTGCCCAAAACTTGAGGATCAACTATCAAGCAAGGGTGTAGTTTAGGAAATGTACAAACTCCCTGTTTCTCGAAGACTGACCTTCAAGCACTGCATTTCCTGCTCGAAAATTAAAGGTCTCTCCTAAAGCAACAATGATGTTCTTGACCGGGACGAAGAAAGCTTGTAATATTGTGGTCGAGGTAGCCTGTTTTGCTTGTTTCCTTTTGCCCAAAACTTGAGGATCAACTATCAAACAAGGGTGTAGTTTAGGAACTGTACAAACTCCCTGTTGCTCGAAGACTGACCTTCAAGCACTGCATTTCCTGCTCGAAAATTAATGGCCTCTCCTAAGGTAACAATGATGTTCTGAACCGGGACGAAGAAAGCTTGTAATATTGTGGTCGAAGTAGCCTGTTTTGTTTGTTTCCTTTTGCCCAAAACTTGAGGATCAACTATCAAACAAGGGTGTAGTTTAGGAAATGTACAAACTCCCTGTTGCTCGAAGACTGACCTTCAAGCACTGCATTTCCTGCTCGAAAATTAAAGGCCTCTCCTAAGGTAACAATGATGTTCTAGACCGGGACGAAGAAAGCTTGTAATATTGTGGTCGAGGTAGCCTGTTTTGTTTGTTTCCTTTTGCCCAAAACTTGAGGATCAACTATCAAACAAGGGTGTAGTTTAGGAAATGTACAAACTCCCTGTTGCTCGAAGACTGACCTTCAAGCACTGCATTTCCTGCTCGAAAATTAAAGGTCTCTCCTAAAGTAACAATGATGTTCTTGACCGGGACGAAGAAAGCTTGTAATATTGTGGTCGAGGTAGCCTGTTTTGTTTGTTTCCTTTTGCCCAAAACTTGAGGATCAACTATCAAACAAGGGTGTAGTTTAGGAAATGTACAAACTCCCTGTTGCTCGAAGACTGACCTTCAAGCACTGCATTTCCTGCTCGAAAATTAAAGGTCTCTCCTAAAGTAACAATGATGTTCTTGACCGGGACGAAGAAAGCTTGTAATATTGTGGTCGAGGTAGCCTGTTTTGTTTGTTTCCTTTTGCCCAAAACTTGAGGATCAACTATCAAACAAGGGTGTAGTTTAGGAAATGTACAAACTCCCTGTTGCTCGAAGACTGACCTTCAAGCACTGCATTTCCTGCTCGAAAATTAAAGGTCTCTCCTAAAGCAACAATGATGTTCTTGACCGGGACGAAGAAAGCTTGTAATATTGTGGTCGAGGTAGCCTGTTTTGCTTGTTTCCTTTTGCCCAAAACTTGAGGATCAACTATCAAACAAGGGTGTAGTTTAGGAAATGTACAAACTCCCTGTTGCTCGAAGACTGACCTTCAAGCACTGCATTTCCTGCTCGAAAATTAAAGGCCTCTCCTAAGGTAACAATGATGTTCTTGACCGGGACGAAGAAAGCTTGTAATATTGTGGTCGAGCTAGCCTGTTTTGTTTGTTTCCTTTTGCTCAAAACTTGAGGATCAACTATCAAGCAAGGGTGTAGTTTAGGAAATGTACAAACTCCCTGTTGCTCGAAGACTGACCTTCAAGCACTGCATTTCCTGCTCGAAAATTAAAGGTCTCTCCTAAAGTAACAATGATGTTCTTGACCGGGACGAAGAAAGTTTGTAATATTGTGGTCGAGGTAGCCTGTTTTGTTTGTTTCCTTTTGCCCAAAACTTGAGGATCAACTATCAAACAAGGGTGTAGTTTAGGAAATGTACAAACTCCCTGTTGCTCGAAGACTGACCTTCAAGCACTGCATTTCCTGCTCGAAAATTAAAGGTCTCTCCTAAAGTAACAATGATGTTCTTGACCGGGACGAAGAAAGTTTGTAATATTGTGGTCGAGGTAGCCTGTTTCGTTTGTTTCCTTTTGCCCAAAACTTGAGGATCAACTATCAAACAAGGGTGTAGTTTAGGAAATGTACAAACTCCCTGTTGCTCGAAGACTGACCTTCAAGCACTGCATTTCCTGCTCGAAAATTAAAGGTCTCTCCTAAAGTAACAATGATGTTTTGGACCGGTACGAAGGAAAGCTTGTAATACTGTGGTCGAGGTAGCCTGTTTTGTTTGTTTCTTTTGCCCAAAACTTGAGGATCAACTATCAAACAAGGGTGTAGTTTAGGAAATGTACAAACTCCCTGTTGCTCGAAGACTGACCTTCAAGCACTGCATTTCCTGCTCGAAAATTAAAGGTCTCTCCTAAAGTAACAATGATGTTCTTGACCGGGACGAAGAAAGCTTGTAATATTGTGGTCGAGATAGCCTGTTTTGTTTGTTTTCCTTTGCCCACAAATTGTCAATTCTAAAGTAACGATGATGTGCTGAATCATAACGAAGAAAGCTTGCAATGTTGTTATTGAGGTAGCTTACTTCACTTGTTTTCTTTTGTCCAACGATTGAGGATAAAGCAACGGTGAAGTTTGGTATCTAGAACTGTAACTTTCTTGTCCAAAATTGAAGGTCATTCCAGAAATAGACGATGGAGTGCTGGACCGGGACAAGGCAAGCCGGTAATGTTGTTGTTGAGGTAGCCTATTTCATTTATTCTCTTTTGCCCTAAGATTGAGGATCACCCTTCAAGCAACGGTGAAGTATAAGATTTAAAAATACAACTTCCTTGTCCAAAATTGAAGGTCACTTCTGCAGTAACGATGAAATGCTAGACCGAGACGAAGAAAGCTTGTAACGTTCTTATTAAAGTAGCCTGTCTCATTTGTTTTCTTTTGCCCAAAGATTTAGAAAAAATTTTCAAGCCACGGTGAAGGATCTAGGAATGTAACTTCTTTGTCCAAAATTGGCGAAGTAACGATGAAGTGTTAGACCGGGACGAAGGAAGCTTATAACGTTCTTGTTGAGGTAGCCTATTTCATTTGTTTCGTTTTGCACAAAGATTGAGGGTTAACCTTCAGGCAACGGTAAAATTTAGGATCTAGAAATTGTAACTTCGTTGTCCTAAATTGAACGTCGATCCTAAAGTAACGATGAAGTTCTATACCGGGACGAAGGCAGCTTATAACGTTGTTGTTAAAGTACCCCACTTCATTTGTTTTCTTTACCCAAAGATCGAGGATGAAGCTTCAAGCAATGATGTTTAGCACCTGCAACGTACAGCGGAATGTTCTTGTTGAAACCTTATTTCATTTGCTTTCCTTTGCCGTAGTCCTTTGCTGTAGTTTTGGATCTGGAACTGTAACTTTCTTATCGAACATTGAAGGCTTCTCTTGAAATAACGATGAAGTGCTAGACCACGACAAAGGAAGCTTGTAACGTTGTCGAGGTAGCCTATTTCATTTGTTCTTTTGCCCAAAGATTGGGGATTAACCTTCAAGCAACGGTGAAGTTTAGGATCTAGCACTTTAAATTCCTTGTCCAAAATTGAAGGTTACTTCTGAGAAAACGATGAAATAATGGCAGAGGACGTAGAAAGCGTGTAATGTTGCTGTCGCGGTAGCCTATTTGATTCGTTTTCGTTCGCCCAAAGAATGAGGATAAACCTTCAAGCAGTGATGACTGGCACCTGCAACTTATGCTTTCTTGCTCAAAGTCGATAATCATTCCTAAAGTAAGTTTGGGATCTAGAACTGTAACTTCCTTATTTCAAAATTGAAGGTCACTCCTGGAATAAACGATGACGTGCTGGATCAAAACGAAAGAAGCTTGTAAAGTTGTTGTCGACGTAGCCTATTTCATTTGTTTTTTTGTTGCCCAAAGGATTGATCATCAACCTTCAAGCGACGATGAAGTTCAGCATCCACAGTTTCGGCTTTCGTGCTGAAAATTGAAGATCAATTCCGTAGTAACTATCAAGTTTTGGATCAGCTTAGAATTGAAGGTGCCTCCAAAGTCACTTTGGAGATCTGGACGAAAAAGGAACGTTACAATGCCGTCCACGAGGAAGCGTGTCGTTTGTTCTTTTGTCCAAAGCATCCCGAACGTTGAATAAAAATTGAAGGTCATTCTTAAAGTAAGGATGGACAAGAAGAACAGATGAAGGAAGCCTAGTTCAGATGTAAAACTTCATCGTTACTATAGGGGCAAGTCCAGAGCCCAAGTTCGGGGAAGAAAACGAATGAAGTAAATGCGTTCTGTCTGCAACATGCCAATCGGTTTTTCTTCCAGATGTCCAAACGTCACAGTCGCTTGAAGGTCGACCTTTTGAGTTTCGCGCAAGGAAAGCGAACGAAGTCGACAGATCGCGACGTGACTACCTGGTCAGCATTTTAGAGATCGGCGACCGCGAAACGGCGAAAAGTCCCAACAGCGACTGGAATTCGCCAATTCCAAAGATCAGCGACGCGCCGATGTTAACGACCGATCCGTCGAACGCAATTAGCAAAAAACAATCGCGACGAATCTGTTTATCTGACGAATTGGCGGG
This sequence comes from Chrysina gloriosa, assembly GCA_038088585.1. Lineage (NCBI taxonomy): Eukaryota > Metazoa > Arthropoda > Insecta > Coleoptera > Scarabaeidae > Chrysina > Chrysina gloriosa. Next base: position 31,251,160 of record CM076095.1, on the reverse strand, counting down.
CGCCTTGAACTTATCTCAAAGTACTACAACAAGTCGACGTGGTGCTTTTTCCTCCGCGGCAATATAAATTAAGGCTCAAGGTAAGTGCGACCTCATTAGCGCTGATAACGCGACTAAACTGGCACGTTTCGAATTGTTAAAAGCAATTAGTTCAGTACGTTTATATCGCGACGCAGGTCTGAGTTTCTCTAAGTGCGGTTTTCCGACAAGTCAAAGATGATTTTGGTAAGTATCTCCAAGGGAAAAATAGTTTTTTTAACAATGTCTTTGCGATTCGTCTTCAACTCCTTTGGCACCATTCCAGACCAAAAGGAACTTGAGTCTCTTCCTTCTTCTTCAACCGCTGCTCATATCCACCGTTACCTCCATGGTACCTCTGAACTACTGCAGGAACCTGGAACCGTTCAAGAAAGCGCTGAATATAGATGTCCCGCCGGATTTCATCAAGGAAAAACTCGATTGGAAGGCCAAAACGAAAAGTAAGAAAGCCTCGAAGTCACGTTACAGGAGAACAAAAAAGAAACGCGATAAATTTCCGCAGGATCACCGCAACAACCGGCGACCGCATTTTCGGGCGTCGATGAGACCTTCGACTTCGTCATCGTCGGTTCCGGACCGGCCGGTTCCGTTATAGCCAATCGACTTACCGAAAATCCCAATTGGAGTGTTCTGCTCCTAGAAGTTGGCGAAGTTCCCAATAATCTAACCGATATCGTCGCCTTGGCCAATTCGTTCCAAATGACCGATTATAATTGGGGTTATGTGATGGAGCCGCAGGAGAATGTCGGGTTGGGTAAGTCCGATTCCCGGCTTTTAGAAATAAGTCCGAAAAATCGGAAAACGACAAATTTTGCGCCAACACATTTTCAAAAGGATTAAGCATCCAGTCGTCAAAAATATCCAATATATCGTTTCGCCCACTTAGGACCTATGAGTTGGCGAAATATGTATCAATTCAAGAAACTCACCGATCTCAATTTTCTTAAAATATTTGTTTTGTAGCCTCTCGCAAAGCTTATTGGACTTATGAGCTTGCTAAGTCCAAAAAAAAAAAAACAAAAGGTTCCAATTTAAGATACTCGACAATCGTAAGTATCTTCAAATATTTTATTTCGCGGATTTTCGTAAGGTGTATTACACTTACGAGCTGGCTAAGTCCAAACAGAAGCCGCAGCAAAGTCCAAAAACGAATAGGTTCCAATTCAAGACACTCACCAATCTTAAGTTCCTTCAAATATTTCATTTTTCAGCCCTTCGTAAGGCTTGTTGGACTTATGAGTTTGCTTAGTTCAAAAAGAAGCCGAAGCAAAGTCCAAAAACGAATATGTTACAATTCAAGACACTCACCAATCTTAAGTTCCTTCAAATATTTCATTTTTCAGCCCTTCGTAAGGCTTGCTGGACTTATGAGTTTGCTTAGTTCAAAAAGAAGCCGACGCAAAGTCCAAAAACGAATAGGTTCCAATTCAAGACACTCACCAATCTTAAGTTCCTTCAAATATTTCATCTTTCAGCCCTTCGTAAGGCTTGTTGGACTTATGAGTTTGCTTAGTTCAAAAAGAAGCCGAAGCAAAGTCCAAAAACGAATAGGTTACAATTCAAGACACTCACCAATCTTAAGTTCCTTCAAATATTTCATTTTTCAGCCCTTCGTAAGGCTTGCTGGTCTTATGAGTTTGCTTAGTTCAAAAAGAAGCCGAAGCAAAGTCCAAAAACGAATAGGTTACAATTCAAGACACTCACCAATCTTAAGTTCCTTCAAATATTTCATTTTTCAGCCCTTCGTAAGGCTTGTTGGACTTATGAGCTTGCTTAGTTCAAAAAGAAGCCGAAGCAAAGTCCAAAACCGAATAGGTTACAATTCAAGACACTCACCAATCTTAAGTTCCTTCAAATATTTCATTTTTCAGCCCTTCGTAAGGCTTGTTGGACTTATGAGCTTGCTTAGTTCAAAAAGAAGCCGAAGCAAAGTCCAAAAACGAATAGGTTACAATTCAAGACACTCACCAATCTTAAGTTCCTTCAAATATTTCATTTTTCAGCCCTTCGTAAGGCTTGCTGGACTTATGAGCTTGCTTAGTTCAAAAACAAGCCGAAGCAAAGTCCAAAAACGAATAGGTTACAATTCAAGACACTCACCAATCTTAAGTTGCTTCAAATATTTCATCTTTCAGCCCTTCATAAGGCTTGTTGGACTTATGAGCTTGCTTAGTTCAAAAAGAAGCCGAAGCAAAGTCCAAAAACGAATAGGTTACAATTCAAGACACTCACCAATCTTAAGTTCCTTCAAATATTTCATTTTTCAGCCCTTCGTAAGGCTTGTTGGACTTATGAGCTTGCTTAGTTCAAAAAGAAGCCGAAGCAAAGTCCAAAAACGAATAGGTTACAATTCAAGACACTCACCAACCTTAAGTTTCTTCAAACATTTCATTTTGAGGCTTTCCGTATTGGACTTATGAACTGACTAAGCCCAAAGAAGAGCTGCAGCAAAAGTCCAAAAATAAGTAGGCTCCAATTCAAGAAACTCGTCAATCGTAAGTTTCTTCAAATATTTCATTTCGCGGATTTTCGTAAGATGTATTGCACTTATGAGCTGGCTAAGTCCAAACAGACACCGCAGCAAAGTCCAAAACCGAATAGGTTCCAATTCAAGACACTCGCCAATCTTAAGTTCCTTCAAATATTTCATTTTTCTGCCCTTCGTAAGGCTTGTTGGACTTATGAGCTTGCTTAGTCCAAACAGAAACCGCAGCAATGTCCAAAAACGAATAGGTTCCAATTTAGGAAACTCGTCAATCGTAAATTTCTTCAAATATTCCATTTTGGAACTTTCCGTAAGGCGTATTGGACTTATGAGCTGGCTAAGCCCAAGAAAGAGCTGTAAGAAAAGTCCAAAAATAAATAGGCTCCAATTCAAGAAACTTATCAATCGTAAGTTTCTTCAAATATGTCATTTTGCGGATTTTCTTAAAGTGTATTGCACTTATGAGCTGGCTAAGCCCAAATACAAGCCGCAGCAAAGTCCAAAAACGAATGTTACAATTCAAGACACTCGCCAATCTTAAGTTTATTCAAATATTTCATTTTAAGCCTTTCCGTAAGGCGTAATGGACTTATCAGCTGGCTAAGCCCAAACAAGACCCGAAACAAAGTCCAAAAATTAATACGTTCCAATTCAAGAAACTGGCCCATCGTAAATTTCTTCAAACATTGCATTTTGCAGCTTTTCGCAAGGTTACTTCCGAGCAGGCTAGGTCCAAATAGAAAACCGACGTAAAGTCCAAAGAGGAATAGGTTCCACTTCGAGAAACTCACCAAAAGCAAATTTCTTCAAATATATCATTTTACAACCTCTCGTGAAGCTCATTGGATTTATGAACAGGAGAAGTCCAAACAATAGCTAAAGCAAAGTCCAAAAATAAATGGATTCCAATTCAAAGCACTCTCACCGATTCTAAGTTTCTTCCAAAATATTTAATTTGGCAGCCTTTCGTACGCAAAATCGATAACTATAGCTCAAAAAAACCCAATATCGTTTTTTCGACTGTTTTCCTAAGTCTTAATTGGGATTATGTCTACGCCATCAGGCCAAAGTCAAAAGAAGAAAATACTCGCCAATCAGTTTTCTTTGAACATTAATCACTTTCAGATTTTCGATAATATTCAGCACTCCATCCTTGAGAGTGTGTAACTATCTGAATTATTACTTGTGTCTTTCTAAGACCTATCAATGGACTTATAAACTGCCAATGTACCAAAGTCTACGAGGAACTGGTGCTGAAAATTTAAACAACATCTGGCGATAATTACCCCAATTTTCCATGTCATCAAACAATCCTATCCTATCTATTAGTTATCTGGACTTATCAGGGGACTTATCGTCTATACAGAGAGGGAAGTCCAAAGAAACTTCGTTCCGATTTAGAACAATTAAAGAATTCAAGTCACACCAGATGCAACGTTCAATTTTCAAGCATTAATCCTTTTTCTCCTAGAGACTTATCGATGGACTTATCAGATAAAATATCAAGATAAAATCCTAGAAACCTCAATCTCAGTTTTGGACGAAAATCCGTCCAGCATCCAATTCTCAAATATATCCAACTATTCCTTCTCTCTAGGCCTTATCGTTGGACTTAGCATGAGTCAGAAGTTTCCTTCAAAAGAAAAAAACAACCCCAACCAGAACACTGAGTAAACCCATTCCTTCTTCTTTCTGTGACTTGTGACTTATCTAGGATGTAAAGCCCGAAAAGAAAAAACTGATTTCAATGCAAGAAAGTTCAGAAATCCGAAATCAAACCCAATTTTAAGACGGAATTTAGCTATCAGCTCCTCGAGGATACCCATGAGTCTTCTTCCTGCCTATCACCTCTTAGACTCGATGGACTTACGATAGACTTCAAGATTCCCAAAATCCAATTCAGGCCAACATTTTTCCCCTAAAACAAAAATTACAATGCAATCCTCAAACATGTCATTCGAACATGTCGTTATTCCTTCTTCTTTCGAGACATTAGCGCTGGACTGATGCTTTGTGCTGGAAGCAAAGTTCAAATCAAACCGATCGGGGAAATTCCACGTGAATCTTAAATATCCGAGAGAATTTAGCATCTAAACTTTAAGGACACCGAAGAATCTGATTTTCCCTTATTCTGTCTAGGATTTATGGATGAACACACGATAAGTCCAATATTTTCGATCTACAACTTGGAAAAAGTTCTTCCAGAAAAGAGCAGAACTGAAAGTACAAATCTTAAGCATATATCCTCGTAATGTCCTTAACGTCCCGATCTTTAATTGGGGCACAATTCTCCCAAAAAAGGAACGTATGATACAATCCTCAAGCATGTCACCTAATAGAGTCGCTTCTGCAACCTCGTTTGTAGGCCGTATCAATGACCCTAGGATAAGTCCAAACTACCCAACCTTCAACTTGGGCAACAGTTCTCAAAAACTTACGAGAAAATCCTCAAGCATAAGGTTATTTCTGCATTGCCTTCCTAGGACTGATCAATAACCCTAGGCTAAGTTCACACTGCCCAATCTTCAATTTGAACAAAATTTATTCAAGAAAAAAAAAAAAACAAAAACTTAGGATATAATCTCCAATGCTATGATGTAATCATCTCATTCCTCTCATTTCCTCCTAGGACTCAACGGTGGGCTTATGTATTGGCCACGCGGTAAAGTCCTCGGAGGCTCATCGACCATAGACGCCTGCGTCCACATCCGGGGAAATCGCCGCGATTACGACCGCTGGGCCCTGGCGGGTAACCCCGGCTGGTCTTTCGCCGAGGTGCTTCCCTTGTTCAAGAAAACCGAAGATTTCCTGGTGAGATTCCAAGACCCCGGCTACCATAGCCAAGGAGGACTTTTAGGCGTTCAGGACGTACCTTTCAGATCCAATTCGTCGTTTGCTTTCGTTAAAGCCATGCTGGAATCGGGATTCGATTACGTCGATTATAACGGCCATCAACAGATCGGAGTTTCCTTCGCGCACGGTACCCTGAGACGCGGACGTAGATCGGGAGCCTTCAACTCCTTCTTGAAGCCGTTCCGTTACCGGACGAATTTGAAGATTTATACCGGTGCTAGGGCGACGGAAGTGTTGATAAATCGCCGGACGAAGAAGACTTTCGGGGTAAAGTACGAGAAAGGCGGCGTGTACCACATCGCTAGGGCGAGGAAAGAAGTGATTTTATCGGCGGGATCTTTTGGTTCCCCCAATTGTTGATGTTATCCGGAATCGGCCCGCGGGAGCATCTCGAAGAATTGGGTATACCGGTTATCAAAGACCTACCCGTCGGGGAGAATTTGGCCGATAACGTGGTCCTCTATGGCATCAGCAATACCCTCAACGAGAGCGTAACGATCCCGTACTATCTAATCGGGGAAAGCGACCAACCCATGGAAGATTTAGAAAGAGGTGAAGGAATTTTGACGACCCTAACGGGTACGGAAGCTTTGGGCCTGGTCAAAACCGACTACACCACAGACCCGGATCCCACCGTGCCAGATGTGGAAATAATCTTCGTCGGAACCGGAAATAACGTAGATAACGGCACCGTCTTCTTGGAACTTTCGAACGTAAAGCAGGAAATTTACGACGCCATCTGGGGACCGCTCCAGAACGTAACGGCCGCCACCATCCTACCGATGCTCTACCACCAGAAATCGCGCGGTTACCTCCGATTAAGATCCGCCAATCCGTACGACCATCCCAAACTCTACGGTAACTACTTTACCGACCCCAACAACGACGACATCAAAGTGCTGATTTCGGCCGTGAGATTCATACAGAACCTGCTGACGAAACCGGCCTGGCGACGATACGACTCCCAGTTCGTCCTGACGATGATCCCCGGCTGCGAAGATACGGTTTTGGATAGCGACGAGTACTGGGAATGCTTCCTGAGACATCTGGCGGTGAGCGCTAATCATCAGGTCGGGACTTGCAAGATGGGACCGGCTTCGGATCCTAACGCCGTAGTCGGGCCCGATTTGAGGGTGAGAGGGATCACGGGGTTGAGGGTGGCCGATACCAGCATATTTCCGACGCCCGTGGCCGCTCACACCAGCATACCGACCTTTATGGTTGGAGAGAAAGCTGCCGACTTGATCAAGGAGTACTGGTCGTGAAGGACTTGATTGGATATTGATTATTTGATTGGTTAAGACTTGTAGATAAACTTTTCGGTGCAATAAATTTTTGAAAAAAGCGAGTTGGTGTTTGATTTTATAGTTGAAAGTTTGTACCCGAAGAACTGGTAAGATTTCTATGGAAAATTCTTCAAGATTTCAGGTACTGATGAAGATCCTAACCGAGATCTTTAATATAATGAGGAAAGGTAAGACGAAAGGATCTTCTAGCATCCTCCGAATTCAACAATCCAAAACTAGCGAAATTCTCCGATATGATCTATAAGATATTCAGGACGCTGATCACCACACCAAACTGAAGTCATCAGCAAGATATGGTAACAATCTCACAATGATAAGCAAACACAGTCTTAAGCCCGAGTAACTGATGATATTTTTCTCCCTCATTCTCTCAAATATTTTTTGATAAGTGCTGATGACATTCTGAAGCTGAATTGATTACAACGGAGAGCAGGACGCGAATGTCCTTTTGTCCCTTTCCCATCTTAGGAATGAGGAACTGAAGATACTGACAATCCTGCTCTAACGAAAAGCTGGAAAAAGCGTCAGTCTGCTTCACCCGCTCTCGAAACTGAAGAACTGATGACATTCATTACGCGCTTTTTAAAATTTTAAACCGCTGATGACGATGTCAGATTGGGACTGTGGATTTGTACGTGACCAGAGCTCCACTGTAACGCAAAATAGTCGGAGAATATCTTCCAGCTTCCTGCGATCTTAGGTATAAAGAACTGATGATACTGACAACATTGCTGCAACAAAAAGCTGAGGTAACTGTCAATCTGCTCCGTCCGCTCTCAAAACTGCAGAACTGATGACATTCATTACGACTTCCTTGAAACTTTAAGCTGCTGGTGACGACGTTAGACTGGGGCTATAGATTTAGATGTGGTAAGAGCTCCCCTGTAACACAAGGTAGCTGGAGAAAGTTTGTCAGGTTCTTTCAAACTTAAGAATGAAGTACTGAAGATACTGACCATCCTGATCTAACGAAAAGCTGGAAAAAATGTCAGTCTGCTTCCTCCGCTCACAAAACTGAAGAACTGATGACATTCATTACGCGTCTCTTCAACTGCTGATGACGATGTGAAACTGGGGCTGTTGATTTGGATGTGGTAAGAGCTCTACTGGAACGCGAAGTAGCTGGAGAAGATCTTCAAGCTTCCTGAAATCTTAAGCATGAAGTACTGATAATACTGACAATTCTGATCCAACGAAAATCGGGGAAAGTGAAGAACTGATGACATTCTTTACGGTTTCCTTGCAATTTTAAACCGCCGATGACTATGTCAGACTGGGGCTGTAGTTTTGGATGTGATCAGAGCTCCACTATAACGCAAAGTGACATGATCTTCCAACTTCCCGCAATCTTAGGCATGAAGAACTGATAATACTGACAACTTTGCTTGAACAAAAACCTGAAATGCTGATGACAATTCCAATCTGAGGTTGTGAGTAGATTGTGGCAAAAGCCTTATTCTAACAGAAAGCAGAAGAAATCAATTATGTATTATAGGACACTGCAGAAGTGATGATATTCAGCTCGAATATCTTCAGTACTTCTTCGAGTATTCAGAATGCTGTTGACAATTTCAGTCTTAGGTTGCGGATAGGTTACGATAACAGCCTTGTTCTAACAGGGAGCAGGAAAAGAGATCTTCCCAGCTCATTACAACCTTAGCATTGAAGAACTGATGACTTCTTGTGAATTTCGTACGTTCTAGAAATTCTGGAAACAGCGTTCCATTCCAACAGGAAGCAGGAAAAACAGGTCTTCTCGCTAAGTAAGTGTCAATGTACTTTGTCCGCTCTCGAAACTGAAGAACTGATGATAATTATAATAGATTTCATGAAATTTCAAACTGCTGATGACGTTGTCAAACTGGGTCTGTGGATGTGGATGTGATCAGAGCTCCACTACAACGCCAACTAGTTGGACAAAGTTTTTCAAGTTCGTTCAGGCGTAGAAATGAAGAACTGATGCTACTGACGACCTTGCTCTGACGAACAGCTGAGGAAAGTGTCAATCTGCTTCGTCCACTCTGGAAACTGAAGAACTGATGACACTCGCTTCGTGTTTCTCAAAAATTTGAGACGTTGTTGACGTTACCAGAGGCTGCGATTTGGGACGGAAAACGGTAAATAAGGATCGCTCGAAAGATGGGTCTGTCTCCTAAGAAATACGACTTTAGCATTTAGTTTCTTGCTCTCGCTCCAGATGTTGGGGTCTGGGTCGTGCTTAATCGTTTATTGTGGGAATAACGCGACAGATATTTGGAACGTTTCAAAGGCGACAAGATCTTATAGTATATTCTAGGGTACGCCCTTGTCGATAGAACTAACTTCCTATCTCAACAAATTTCTTTCCTCCGAAAATACTTCCTAAGAAACAAATTATTTCGCATATTTTTGGCACAAATTCCATCATTAAAGCTCCAGAATACCGGGGTCATTAACACCATAACCTACTACTAAAATTGCCGATTTAGATTCTTGTTCGACGTCAAACTTACATGTCTTCAGAGTAACCTCTAATTGGTTCTCATTCATTGGCGTATGACGATAGTCTAATCCATTACCGTTAAATAAAAGGAAGAACTAAACGCAAACATCCTCATACCGCTCAAACTGGTTTTCCGCCAAAAACAAAAGAACGCCGTTGATACTCCAGTCGATGTGCGATGTCGTCTGCATCTCGTGCTTGCGGTTCCTAGTTCTTCGATAATTTTGTGATAAAAATTCTTCCTAGAAGGGTGTTAAAATTTGTTGTTCGTTCTCGACTTAACACTTGAAGAAACAGGAACGAAATTCATCCCATAGGGTACTCGATATCGTGTACTTAACTTCTTCAAATTCCCTCGATTCAGAAGAAATGATTACGGTAAGTTTCTAAATTCTAAAATTTGCAACGGAAACGAGTAGAATTTCACCGATTTTCTAGGCGAGCCTTCTGGTACTAGCCGTCCTACAACTGGCACCGCAAATTCGCACGTTTGTGCCGTACAATTTGTACGCGAACATCACCTTACACTACAACCCGTCGATACCGCTCATAAAACCCGCATATTCCGGAGAAAATACGAACGAAATCCCCGGATTTGGACGTAAGTAGCTTTAAAGGAATTAATATTCTTTTAATTTAAAACGAAAATCCCTTAGGTCTCATTTCGAATTTAATTCTTTTTAATTTTTCTCCATAAAAAATTTTTTCAATGCAGCTTTACCTTGATCTATTTTAGCTTTTTTTTTTAATTTCTTCTAATTTTTTTAAATTAATTAATTCGATATTCCCTTCGGTTACGTCACCTCAATATACATACATCATTGTATTTCTACGATTTATTAATTTTAATTTTCCAATTTTTTCAACAAATTTTTAACATTGACCTCAACGTAAATTCAACTTTTTAAATTTTTTAAATTTTTGCGATAAGTTTGGCTCCAATTACACCACTACAACCTTTCGATTGGAGCTGCAAAAAACTTTCTTTTAATTTTTTTATTTCCCCAAAATTAATTTTAACTTTTAATTTTATCACGACTCAATATTTTGACTGATGTCCGATCACTTCAATTCAATGTAGGTTGCTAGTGCAATTTCCCGCTTAAATTTGGAATTACTTTATTCCAATTTTTTCAAATTTCTCAATTAATTTTAATTTCTAATTTAATGTTAATTCAACATTTACGCTTATTTAATATGTCCCCTCATTTGAAATCAATCAAGGTTAGTGCAATTTTTCGATTAATCTTTGACCCACATTATTTCAATTTTTTTTTAATTTTCCAATTAATTTTAACTTTTAATTTAACGTTGATTCAATATTTAAACTTATTGAATATGTACGAGCACTTCAACTCAATGTAGGCTGCCAGTGCAATTTTTCGATTAATGTTGGAATTACTTTCTTCCTTATTTTTTTAATTTCATTTTAATTTTCTCAAATAATTTTAACTTATAATTTAATGTTAATTCAACATTTAAGCTTATTTAAAATTATTTTCTTTCTTATTTTAATTAACTTTTAATTTTCCCAATTAATTTTAATTTCTAATTTAATTTTCTAATTTTAATTTAATTGTTAATTCAATATTTAAAGTTATTGAGCATGTCGGAATATTTCAACTCAATGTAGGCCGCTAGTGAAATTTTTTGAATGTTAATTCAATCAATTTCATTGTTTCAACACAATAATTCGAAATTAATTTCGTCTAATTCTTTTAATTTCGCCGATATTTAACTTATGACTTGGTATTAATTTTAATTAATTAGAACTTACATTTTCAACAACTCCCGTTAAAGTTGACGTTCAAAAGCTTACGTATCCAATTTTAGACTCACCTGCAACAAAAGAAAAAAAAATTAAAATAAGTAAAAAAAAATTATTTGTTTTTTTTTTTTTCATAAAAATCTTCAGAAGCTCCCAACTATTGTTGAGCCTTACATGTTTATTCTACTATATATTCCACCCCCTTTTTCTTTTTTGATGTTCAGTTATTTTTTTATTTTTTATTTTTTTCTACTAGCAGCTTATCCTCCCAAGAAAACCTCCCAAGACGAAGAAGTCTACGACTTCATCATCGTCGGTTCCGGTCCGGCCGGTTCGGTAATAGCCAGTCGCCTCTCGGAAAATCCAGATTGGAAAATTTTGCTCCTCGAAATCGGCGAGGAGCCCACGATCTTAACGGAAATACCCTCTTTGGCCGGTTATTTTCTTTTCACCAACTACAATTGGGGATATCTGGCCGAAAAACAGGAAAATATGTCCCTAGGTAAGTCCACTTTCTCAGTGGGTTCCATGTCGAAAATAAGTAATAACATATCTACATAAGTCTAATATTTAAATAAGGCCAACACCAGAACAAGTCCAACGTCCAATTAAGTCCAAAAATTCCCAATAAGTCCAATGTTAAAATGAGTTTGACACCCTAAGAAGTCTAACATCGAATTACGTCTAACATACAAATAAGTCCAGCGTGCTACTAAGTCCAACATTTAACCAAGTCCAACATTCAATTAGTCCAAGTTTAAAATAAGTTCAACATTCAAATAAATCCAATATTAAAAGTCTAATGTCCAAGTAGGCCCAACATCCAAATAAACGTAATGTTCAACTAAGTCCAACTTCCAAGTCCAATATGAAAATAAGTTTAACATCCAAATAAGTCCACTAATAAGATGAGTCTAAACTACAACTACATTGGACATTCAAATAAATGCAATGTTAAACTAAGTCCAACATCCGACTAGTACAAGTTTAAAATAAGTTCAACATCCAAATAAGTCCAATATTAACATGAATTTGGTACTCAAATACGCCCAATATTACGATGAATTCGACATTCAAACAAGTCTAACGTCCAACTACGTTCAATTCGCAAAAAACGTAATGTTTAAAGTCCAACGGCCGAAAAATCCAATTTTAAAATCAGTTCAACATCCAAATAAGTCCAATATTAAGATGAATTTGACACTCAAACGAATCTAATGTCCAACTAGGTTCAACATCCAAATAAATGCAATGTTCAACTAAGTCCAACATCCGATTAGTCCAATATTAAAATCAATTCAACATACAAACTAAGTCCAACATCCGAATAATCTAAGTTTAAAGTGTGTTTAGTATCCAAATAAGTCCAATATTAACACGAGTTTAACATCCAAATAAGTTTAATATTAAGGTGAGTTCAACACTCAAACAAGTCTATCGTCCAATTTGGTCCAATATCCAAATAAACGTACAGCTAAGCCCAACTTCCAACAAGTCCGATATTAAAATCAGTCCAACATCCAAATAAGTCCAATATGAAGGTGAATTTGACACTCAAACGAATCTAACGTCAAACTAGATTCAACGTTCAAATAAATGCAATGTTCAACTAAGTCCAACATCCGATTAATCCAAGTTTAAAATGAGTTCAGTATCCAAATAAATCCAACATTGAAATGAGTTTCACAGTCAAATAAGCCCAATATTAAGATGAGACCGACATTCAACCAAGTCTAACGTCCTAACTAGGTTCAATATCCAAATATGTTCATAATGTTCAACTAAGTCCAACATCCGGTTAGTCCAAGTTTAGAATGAATTCAACATCCAAATAAGTCCAATATTAAAATAAATTCGACATACAAATAAGTTCAATATTAAGATGAGCTCGACACTCAAACAAGTCTAAAATCCAACCAGGTCCTACATGGAAATAACCGTCATGTCCAACTAAGTCCAACATTGTATTAGTCCAGATTTGAAATAATTTCAACATCCAAATAAGTCCAATATTAAAATGAATTCAACACTGAAACAAGTCTAATGTCCAACTAGATCCAACATCCAAATAAACGTAATGTTCGACTAAATCCAACATTCGATAAGTCCAATTTTAAAATCACTTCAACACCGAAATAAGTCCAATATTTTGGTGAGTTCGAGTTTCGAACAAGCCTAATGGCCAACTAAATATAACGTCTAAATGAACGTAACTAGGTTCAACGTCCGTTAAGTCCAATTCCAAAATAAGTTCAACACCCAAGTAAGTCTAACTTCCAACTCAAAGTACAGAGAAGTATTAGGTAAAAATAAGTCCAATGGTGAAGTAAGTCCTATAGTCAAATAAGTCCAAATCCAATAGGGTCTAAAATCAAATAAAGTAAAAAATCGCATAATGTCCAAAATCCAACTAAGTCCAAAATCCAATAAAGTCCAAAATCCAATAAAATCCAACGTCCATTCAAATAAGTCTTTTTCAATAAATTTCCAGTTCTTTTTTCCCTTAGGACTTATCGACCAACGGATGCATTGGCCACGAGGACGAGTCCTCGGTGGTACCTCCGTGATCAATGGTATGCTGCACGTCAGAGGCAATCAACTGGACTTCAACCGTTGGGCTCGAAACGGCAATATAGGATGGTCCTACAAGGAATTGCTACCGTACTTTATGAAACTGGAGGATTACCACGTAAAAATCCAAGATGCGCCGTACCACCATCAAGGAGGAAATCTCCACGTCGAAGACGTGCCGTACAGATCGAAATCGGCCGACGCTTTCGTACGAGCGATGCAAGAACTGGGATACAAATACGTCGATTACAACGGAAGACGACAGGTGGGAGTGTCATACCTTCAGGCCACCACCAAGCGCGGAAGGAGATGCAGCGCCTTCAATTCTTACCTGGAGCCGGTGATGCGAAGGAAGAATCTTCAGATTTCGACCAAATCGAGGGTAACTAAGATAATGATCGACGAGGGTATAAAGGAAGCTTGGGGCGTCCAATACGTGAAGGATAGAAAATTTCGCATAGCCAAAGCTACGAAGGAGATAATCGTTTCTGCCGGAGCTTTGGCTTCGCCCCAAATCCTGATGCTATCCGGAATCGGTCCGCGGGATCATCTTCAAGAATTGGGAATACGTGTCGTACAGGACCTTCCCGTCGGGAAGAAGTTATACGACCATCTGGCCTTCTTCGGATTGACGATTAGGGTGAACGAATCGATAACCATCCCTTTCGACGAGGCCACTCAAAGCCTCAAGGCTCTTTTGGAATACGTGCGAGGCGAAGGGATTCTTACCACCTTGAGCGGAGCGGAAGCCTTGGGCATCCTCAGGACGCCCGTATCGAAGGATCGGAACCCGTCCTACCCCGATATCGAACTCATATTCTTCGGCGGGGGTAGTCACGTGGATGAGGGGGAAGTCTTCAGGAAAGTCGAAAGGTTTACGGACGAAATGTACGACACTCTTTGGAAACCTCTCGAAGGCACGAGCGCCTTCACCATCCTGCCGACGCTCCTCCATCCGAAATCCTGCGGGTACATGAAGTTAAAGTCGAAAAATCCCTACCATTGGCCCAGATTCTACGGAAATTACTTGAGCGATCCGGAGAGTTTCGACGTTAAAACATTCATAGCGTCGATACGTATCGTCCAGAAATTGCTCGAGATGCCCTCGCTGAAGAGATACGACGCCCGATTGGTGGACACTCCGGTTCCGGGATGTCAAAATTACCAGTTTGACAGCGATAGTTATTGGGAATGCTCGTTGAGGCATCTCAGCTCAACCGTTCATCACCAGACGAGCACTTGTCGGATGGGACCGCAGTGGGATCGCGAAGCCGTCGTCGGGGATACCCTGAAGGTGCACGGCGTTTCGAAATTGAGAGTGGCCGATACCAGCGTGATACCGGACGCAATCACCGCTCACACCAACGTTCCTTCCTTTATGATCGGGGAGAAAGCTGCCGATTTGATTAAGACCGATTGGTTGAAGAGGAAAACGTAAGACGCACCTGGGAAGAGGACTATTATGAAGTAAGGGTGGGATGGTGAAGGTTCGGTTGTGGTTTTGACTTTGAACTTAAGGTGGGATTCTTCGCGATGTAAAATTTCGAATCGAGATGGGATGCATTCGATACGATTTTCATCCACAAATTTCGGAATGGCGAGTTGAAGGGGTATGGCTGAGAAAGAAGGGGCAGAGGAAGGGAGTGTAGAGGAAAGGGGGTAGATAGGGAAGAGAGTAGAGAGGGAAGGGAGTAAAGAAGGAAGGGAGTAGGGAGAGAAGGAAGTAGAGAGGGAAGGGAGTAGAGAGGGAAGGGATAGAGAGCGAAGGGAGTAGAGAAGGAAGGGAGTAGAGAGCGAAAGGAGTAGAGAGAAAAGGGAGTAGAGAGGGAAAGAAGTAAAGAGGGAAGGGAGTAGAGAAGGAAGAGAGTAGAGAGGGAAAGGAGTAGAGAGGGAAGGGAGTAGAGAGGGAAGGGAGTAGAGAGCGAAGGGAGTAGAGAGGGAAAGGAGTAGAGGGGGAAGGGAGTGGAGACGGCAGGGAGTAGAGAGGGAACGAAGTAGTAGAGTAGTAGTAGTAGAGGAAGGGAGCAGAGAGCGAGAGGGAGTAGAGAGGAAAGGGAGTAGAGAGGAAAGGGATTAGAGAGGGAAGGGAGTAGAGAGGGAAGGGTGTAGAGGGAAGGAAGTAGAGACGGAAGGGGTAGAGAGCGAAGGAAGTAGAGAAGGAAGGAGTAGAGAGCGAAAGGAGTAGAGAGAGAAGGGAGTAGAGAGGGAAAGAAGTAAAGAGGGAAGAGAGTAGAGAGGGAAGGGAGTCGAGAGGGAAGGGAGTAGAGAGCGAAGGGAGTAGAGAGGGAAAGGAGTAGAGAGCGAAGGGAGTAGAGAGGAAAGGGAGTAGAGAGGGAAGAAAGTAGAGAGGAAAGGCAGTAGAGAGGGAAGAAAGTAGAGAGGAAAGGGAGTAGAGAGGAAAGGGATTGAGAGGAAAGAGGGTGAAGTGAAGGAAGTAACATTTTTAAAAATTGTGATAAGATGGTGAGGGTGGAATTTCGTCCATAATCTTTGGAATGGCGGGGCGAAAAGCTGGGAAAGGAGGGGGACGGGGAGGAAGGGGGAGAGGAGGAAGCTACATTTTAAAAAATCAAGAAATGAGACTGGATATAACATTTCTAACCGAGACGAGTAGCAGTGGTGTTAAGATTCACGAAATGATGATGACAGTGAAGTTCAAACTTGGAATGGGATTAGTCATCATTGCCATGAGATTAGATTTCAAATTTGTGATCTATATAAGGTGATGGGGTGGAATTGGACTAATTGAAAAATTAAAAAATAAAAGAATATAAAAATTTGAGGATACAGAGGAGGAAGCTAAATACCGAATTAGACATTGTGAAACGGTGATGAAGATGGAGTCCCATTTTTGATCAGAAACTAAGGATGGGAGTGGGAATTGGAATCGGATTGGATTCGTGGCAATCGATTTGAATTTGAAGGTTGGGGATCAAAGCGGGACGGTTAGGATATCATGGGATTTGGTGATGAGGATGGAATAGGATTTCAAATAAGAAACTCGGGATGGGATCGGAAACTGCGATCTGGAACTGGAACCGGAATGGGATTCGTCGTAATCGTTTTGGATTTTAAATTTGTGATCGATGTGAAACGGTTAAGATTTGATGGGATTCGGTAATGTAGATAGAACCTATTTTCGAATCAGAAACTTGCGATGGGATCGGGAACTGAATTTTAATGGGATTCGTCGCAATTACAGTAGCTTTGAAATTTGGAATCGAGGTGGAACGATTGGGATTTGATGGGATTAGGTGATGATGATGGAGCCGATTTTCGCATCAGGAACTGGGATCAGATTTGGTCCGTCGCGATTACATCGGATTTGAAATTTGGGTTCCAAGCTGGACGGTCAGGATTTAATGGAATCCGACGATGAGGATGGAGTTGGATTTCTAATCAGAAATATGAAATGGGACGGGATTGGGTCCAGTGCATATTGCATCGAATTTGACATTTGGGATCGAAGTGAGACTGTTAGGATTTGACGGGATTTGGGATTACGAGTCGAGGAATCTGGAAGCCATGGTACACCACGAACTAAAGATTATGATGAGATGTTGAGGGCGGATTCGAATTTCAGATCAGAAACTGGGATCGCTCTAAACAGAAATGAGAATGTGATGTGACGGCGAGGATGTTCGGTTTCATCACAATTGATCAACAATCAACGGTTGAAGAAGCTTAACGAGGTCAGGATGGGAGCCGAAACTACAAATGCTAATCGGATGGTGAAAACGGGTTTGGATGGGAGCGAAAATTAGGAGGATTCGTAACGATAGGGTGGGATTTTAGGTGGCGGGGGTACTGCTTCAGATTCTGTGTTGAAAATCGAAGGGTTGGAGTTAGATTTTACATTTCTCAACTACAAATAGTGATGAGATGGTGATATTGGGATTGAATGGGAACGAAAATTAGGAGGATCCGTAACGATAGGGTGGGATTATAGGTTATGGTGCATGGTGGGGGTGTTGGATCGGGTTTTATATTGAAAGCTTTATTGATTTACAACCAATTGTACAGAAATAAACTTGAATAAACAACACAATTTGCAAGTAGAGAAAAATTTTAGTCATCAAACAGCGCTGTATCCCCATAAAGAAGGATATTCACCATAATTACTCTTATCTACGAATAGTTTCAATTCAAGACGGTCCACAAGTCAAAATAATTATTACCAAAACGATAAAAATGTAAAGTTTCGATTTGCTAGAGAAATATCGGCGCAATTTCATCTCGATTGCAGTGTTTCGAAATTTAAGCGATTTTATGAATTCAAATTCGAAAAAAGTCCCCGCGTCAGGCTATCATTTCTGATCACGTTGTTTACGTAAATTTGACACAAATTACAGGTCAAATTTGATATTGGCGATCGCGCCCGAATTACGTAAAAGCGCAACTAACGACGACGCACTTTATTATATCGAACTATTTACATCTAAAGCAATCAGTAGCCGCAAAGTCATTGCCTAGTGAAAAGTAAAGCAACTACAATAGCAGGGTAAGTGTCATTGAATATCCATAGAAATGAAAATGAAGCACGATCCAGGTTAATATCGAAAGGGGAAAAAAACAAGTTAAATCCGACCAGATTTGCACCCTTTTCGTTGTTTTTTTGTTAAGAAAATTATCTTTTGGGTTGTCTCTACCACTTTCTACGCTAAATAAGAAGCACAAAATTTCAACGTAGCAGATAATATTTCATAAAACCAATGATTTGCATATAAAAGAATACAATCCGCTAAGTATGAAATTTCGCCTTTGATTTGACCTAAAAAGTGGTAAAGGCAAATGAAACGAATTCAATCTAAAATTTCTTAAGAATGTAAATTAACAAAATGTCAATTTGGCAGATTATATTTCAGGAAGCCAATAATTTTAGTAACAAAATACGATCTCCTGAATTGAAATTTTGTCTTTCATTTTACCTAAAAAGTGGTAGGGACTAGTTTAATCTAAAATTTCGTAAAAAAAGTTAAATCTAACCAGCCTTTCTAAGTTAGCGCCTTAGAAAGCTATCGAGGATTCAGCCTATTTTCCCTTCTTTAAAAATGTATCGTTTGGATTGTCTCCACCACTTTTTAGGTCAAATATGAAACAGAATTTCAACTTGGCACATTATATTTCATAAGACCAATAATTTCCATAAACAGCTACAAATTGCTAATTTGAAATTTCGTCTTTGATTTGACCTAAAAAGTGGTAAAGGCAAATGAAACGAATTCAATCTATAATTTCTTAAAAATGTAAATTAACAAAATGTCAACTGGGCAGATTATATTTCAGGAAGCCAATAATTTTCGTAACAAAATACGATCTACTGAATTGAAATTTTGTCTTTCATTTTACCTAAAAAGTGGTAGGGACTAGTTTAATCTAAAATTTCGTAAAAAAAGTTAAATCTAACCAGCCTTTCAAAGTTAGCGCCTTAGAAAGCTATCGCGGATTCAGCCTATTTTCCTTTCTTTAAAAATGTATCGTTTGGATTGTCTCCACCACTTTTTAGGTCAAATATGAGACAGAATTTCAACTTGGCACATTATATTTCATAAAACCAATAATTTCCATAAACAGCTACAAATTGCTAATTTGAAATTTCGTCTTTTGATTTGGCCTAAAAAGTAGTAGAGACAAAGAAATAAATTGAATCTAAAATTTCTTAACGAAGTAACATCTAGCCGGCTTTTCTAATGCGTTGAAGCCATCGCGAATTAGGCGTATTTTCGTTTTCTAAAAAGCTCATCTTTCGGGTTACCTCTACCACATTTTAGGTCAAATCAAAGACTTTTTGGGCTTATTTTGTTCTGAAGGGCTCATTACAGTTTAATAGGTTCTCAAGAAAAATTGCCTGTGTTTCCTTCCAGAAGGAACTTTGTAACTAAATCAGAAAAAAAGCCAAGATGGAAGAATGCAGGTTTGAGCTAAAATCTAATCAGATTTTTGGTTGTTGGTTACTTCCTACAAAAACAATCTTTCAGGGGGAAAAAAACAAAAGAAATACTGTTATTGTTGATTGATTAATATTCTAAGAAACAAAAGAAAGGAGATTAGTAGCGATTGGTTACTTTTGGATATATAAAAGAATGTCAGTTGGTTATGTAAGAAATGGGATTGATTGGTTTGTTTCTTCGTTGTTAATAAACTCGAAATGTTAATTAAAAAAGGGCGTTGGTTAATATTGGTTGCTTTTTCAGAAGGTAAAATAAAGGAGGTTGACGTTAACTGGTTATTTCTTTAAAAAGTCGAAACAACAAGGATAATGTAAGTATTTATTCTAACAAAATAAACCGGGTTAATGTCCATTGGTTATTTAAACAAACAGTCAATCCTTTAATTTCTTGGTACTAAGTATCTCTTTAGATATCCAGCGCGTATTGGTTATCTATTTAAAAAAAAAGACGGTAGGTTAATACCGCTTGATTATAAAAAAAAAAACAGAGAAAATTATTCTTTCAAGATGAGAAAATAGGTTAATATCACCTGGTTATTTTCAAAACATGAAAAGCAGGAACATAATGCCGATTTTTTTTTAAGTAATATAGGATCGAGGTAACCAACTGGCTTTCGGTTATTTTTTATTAGTATTGTACAAACTTGTACAGTACGGAGCCATAGTATTCGGATTTCGTTTCCTGCCTCCTTAATTTGTTAGGAAGCAGGAAAAAAAAAGAAGAAACAAGCTGGTACAGTACGGAGCAAAAATATTCGGATTTCGTTTTTTGCCTCCTCAATTGTCTTTTGTTACGTTTCTGGCGTTCTTCTAAGAACAAGGGGTCTAAAATCAATCACCTCGGAGATCGATGGGACCCTGATAAACAAATTTTGATAGATCATCCGAAGCAAATTATCTAAACAATAAGGTTATCACTATCGGTACCGGGTCAATTGTAAACGACTTTACGATATGCTTCATTGCTTCGTTTGTACATATTTGAATGATGTAATTAAGTTCGTAAATCGTATCATAAGCACGTTGTCATTATAATTAATTGATAGATAGGAAAATTTCACGCCATTTCGTATCGATCCGATAATTTTTTGGCTATTTTAGAAAATCATTTCCAGCAATTATCGCCTCGTTTTTTCCTAATCTCAACGCGTTTTATGTACACTTTCTTCATTTCATCTCAAACAACAGGAAATGAATGCCAAATTTGCGCTTTTCTTGCGTGTTTACCGTTTACTAACCAATAAATAGTGACCTTTTCTTTCTTTCAAGAAAAATCGGTATTTACCTATCTCATCCTCTGTTTTCAGAAGATAACCATTGGACGATAACTTATCAATTGGAACAATAACCAGCCGTTTCATTTTCAAAAAAGAACAAACATTAACCATTCGACATTAACCAACTCTTTCGCTCTTTTCAAAGAAAGTAACCAAGAGGCATTAAATTCATTGCTTTCGTTTAAAAAGGTAATTACCGACCGACATCAAGTTTCTTCCTTTCATTTTTAAAGTAACCAATAGACATCAGCCTTTTTTTTAGGAAGGAACCAATCAATACTGACCTCCTTTCTTTCAGTAACCAGTCAACGATGACCTACGTTCCCTTATTAAAACGGCTACCAACCGAATTAACGTCTTTTGTTTTGGTTTTCGCACAATTAACCTGTTTTCCTTCGTTTTGTTTTTCTTTTTTAAGAAAGTAACCAGTAGACATAAACCTTTTTCAAATAAGGAACCAATCGATATTAACCTCCTTTCTTTTACTAACCAGTCAACGATGACCTACGTTCCCTTATTAAAACGGCTACCAACCGAATTAACGTGTTTTGTTTTGGTTTACACAAAGTTAACCTGTTTTCCTTCGTTTTGTTTTTCTTTTTAAGAAAATAACCAATAGACATAAACTTTTTTTTTTTAATAACGAACCAATCGATATTAACCTCCTTTCTTTTAGTAACCAGTCAACGATAACCTATGTTCTCTTATTAAAACGGCTACCAATCGAATTAACCTCTTTTGTTTTGGTTTTCACAAAGTTAACCTATTTTCCTTCGTTTCGTTTTTCTTTTTGAAGAAAATAACCAATAGACATACGCTTTAGTTCTTTCCGCTCTTAAAGAATTAACCAATCAACAGTAACCAACTATTGTTTTGTTTAAAAGACAGAACCAAACCGACATAGAATAGCCAATCCACATCAATCCTCCTTCTTTTATTTTTTATAAAAGTAACCAATCGGAACTCAATTTCATTTTTTGTAAGTGGTACGAAAATAAAATGAAAACAAATGACACTAACCTTCCTTCTTTTGTGTCTTTTGTACCTTTTCTTGTTTCATTTTTGCATTTTTTTGTTTTTTCTTGTTTCTTGTCTTCCTTATATTTTGTTTACTTTCCTAATTTTCTGTTTTTTTTTCTTTCCCTTATTGTTTATCTTCCCTTTTCGTTTCTTTTTATTCTCCTTTTTTTTTTTCTTTTCTTTAGAAATATGATCTTAAAACTGAAACACCTCCCACTACTATGCCTACTAATTTCCACATTTTGCCACCGACAAACCGGCTCCGAAAACGTACACGAATTTATCGAAATGTTGCGCGAGAAAGTCCGAAATCTCGAAGCCACCGGGCAAATCACAAGAGATTACGAACCTTACGTAGAACCTGAGATCGAAGACGAAGGTAAACGCCTCAAGGAAAGAAAAAAAGAACGAGAAAATTCTGATCCATTCGTCGATTTTTTTAGAAACCTACGACTTCATCATCGTGGGGGCCGGTTCCGGAGGCTCGGCCCTCATCCACAGGCTCTCGGAGATTTCGGATTGGAAAATTCTGGTCTTGGAAGCCGGAGGGGAACCGGATATCATCACCGATATCCCGGTCTGGTCGACGTTGGCCCATCACACGCATCTGAATTGGGGATTCTTCACCGAAACCGAGGAAGGAGTTGCCATGGGTAATACACATTAATTTTTTTGGGGGGATTTTCAGTTTCAATGTTCCTGATGAGGGTTCGACTTGGATGAAATGAAACGACAGGTGACAGATAAAAGATTTTGAGGAAACGTCGTGAGTTGCTTGATAACCATCAATGCCTGCTGGGTACCCTCGCCATACGATCATCCTCGAACGGAAACTACCGATAATTCACGGCAAAATCCGAAAGACGTCACGAAGCTTCATAACTGGTCTGGTCAAGCAGCGGTAACAACGCACAATTACGAAATAAGTTACGACAGCCGACTCCCCACTTCAGTCTAGTACTAAATCGAAGCGCTGTATGCGAGTAGTTCTGTCTATATATATATAGGCTGTCGTAACTTACTTCGTCATTATCGCTGTTTGCCCCCAGACTATCCATAACCTCGTCCGAGTCTCCGCGTTTCGACGCTTTGATGGCCATTATTTCGAATTTACAGGTTTGGAAGGTCAAAGGATGCACTGGCCGCGCGGTAAAGCCCTCGGCGGTTCTTCGCTGTTAAATTACATGATCTTCTCGCGAGGCGCCAAAGAGGATTACGACACATGGGCCCGATACGGGAATCCGGGTTGGTCCTACAAGGACGTGCTGCCGCTCTTCAAGAAATTGGAAACTTGCAAGATCAACGATCAGGATGCGGATTATCGAGGTCACGATGGACCCATCAACGTGGAGAACGCCTATCAGAGCGAAGCCGGGCGGGTATTCATCGAAGCTGCAGAGAATGCCGGGTACCAATATTTAGATTACAACGGCAGGGAGCATAAAGGCGTGTCCTACTGTCAGGCAACCACCAAGAAAGGATTTAGGTATTTATTACCACCATTTTAGCAAACACTAGTCATAACTGGTTGAAATCAACGCGGCAAGGCTCACCCCGTCCCATTTTCGATAGATTTTGCTCCAAAACTAAATCGACATCCATCTCCACAGATGCAGCGGTGAAAGATGCTACATCAGACCAATCAAAAACCGGAAAAATCTGACCATTAGGCTCGACTCCCACGTCACGAAGGTCCTCATCAAAGACAAGGCTGCTTACGGCGTCCGGTTCACGAAAAATGGCAAACACTACAGGGCGTACGCGAAGAAAGAGGTCGTTCTATGCGCGGGCGTCATCAACTCCGCCCACATCCTCCTCCTATCGGGTATAGGACCCGAACGACAACTGGCTAAATTCGGAATCCCCTGGTACAGGACCTTCCGGTCGGGCAAAAGATTTACGATCACCCGGTGTATTGGGGTTTGGGCTTCACCCTGAACGAAACCCTAAGATACAGCGTCGAAGACGCTTTGAAGGACGAAGCTTTCGAGGAGTTATACAACGAGGGTAAGGGCGTCTTACACGATTTAACCAGAGCCGAGAGCTTGATCTTCATCAAGACCCCTTTGGCGAAGGATAACGTCTCCGATATCGAACTGGTTTTCCTCTCGACTCATCTGAGCAAGGACCAGGACGTCTTCGGAGGAAACGTTAAGGTCTCCCAGCGACTTTACGAGAAAATGTACAAACCGTACGAAGATAAAATCGCCGTCGGATGCCTCGTCGTGCTGATGCATCCTCAATCCTTCGGACGGATGGAGTTGAAATCGGCTGATCCTTTCGAACACCCGCGTTTGTATCACGGATACTTCACCGATCCGGAACGGCTCGATATGAGAACGATGATCGCTGGAGTCAGGGAGGCGATCAGGGTGATGTTATCGTCCCCTTTCGACCGGTACGGCATCGAAGTGATCGAGGATAAGATGATGGGGTGCGAAGCCCACAAATACGATTCGGACGAGTATTGGGAATGCGCCCTGAGGCACCTCACCAGTACGCTTTTCCATCAGACCACCACGTGTAAGATGGGACCGGCCAGTGATCCGGAGGCCGTGGTCGATAATCGCTTGAGGGTGTACGGCGTTGAAGGGTTGAGGGTGGCCGATACCAGCGTGATTCCCTTGCAAATAACGGGGCATACGAACGTACCAGGGTTCATGGTGGGGGAGAAAGCCGGTGATATTATCAAGGAGGAATATTTGAATATTAAATAAAAGATGAAGATGTAACTGTTGTGTATATACTTGTAGTGAATTGGCAGTACTGCACGACAGTCACTCAATCAACTTCAAGTGCGTGTATGCTGTGCTGTTGTACTCCAATTATCTTAGCTTTTGTATATATCAGATTCCAATAAATGACAGAACACACACTCGTGTTTATTACCTATAATACACGACAGTAACCACGTCCTTTCTTCTTTTCTTTCAGGTGAAAACGTGTAGGTTTCAAAATAGGAAGAAATGAAAATTTCCTAAGAATTGGTGTCGGGATGCGTTCGTGATGTCTTTCTAGCGATTTCGAAGCGAAGATCTGAACACGCTTCATCCTCGTTGGAAGGGGAGAGGGGAGGTATCCAAGGACACCGCACAATAGATCATTTTGACTTAGTTAAAATATGAATCACAAAATGAAGGGATATCCTGAGAAATCTGGGTTTCAGAGAACGGCGGGGAATATTTTATTTACGTTACTTTCCCATTAGCATCCGTCCTCGACACCGGCCAGTATATCTAATCAGCAAATTATGAGATTGTGCGTAGATATAGATGACCTGGCCGCGTACGCCTATTGTATCCATTTTCTTAACCTCTGGATGAAGAAAGCGGATAAACTTCGGGAAAGGTGGAGGGACTCCCTAGACGAGGGATGGGCAAAGCAGTTCCTCAGAGAACAAACGTCGAGGTTAAGAACGGACCTACTGCCCAGGGGCAGGAAGCCTGTCCGGGTAATAGTGGGCCTTACTAACAGGGCACCGCAGATCTACCAGTAGGGCAAACGATGCTTGATCACGTCATGTACTCGGGACTGGTAGGGGAGAAGGCCTCCAACATCATCAAGCAAGATTATTGGCACGAATTATTTTAGATGGGAAGTGACTGCGTCCAAGGGATGAAGGTGGTAGCTTAGTAAGATTTAATCAACGAAGTCTTCTGGTTGTACGTCTAAGGGATGAATGTGGTAGCTTAAGTTAATTTCTCGTTCTAAATATCTGCTTTTTCATTTCCGAATTGTGTTTTAGTCGCATCCTTACGTACTACATCCCTTCCGAGGCCAGGGTACGCGGGGAGAGAGGAGAGTAAGACGGAGAAAGACGGATTTCAAACGGAATCACCCTTCTGGTGCCGTACCGTCGCATTTTAATCTGGTTCTTGAGCGCCGCGAAGCGTAAACGAAATGGTCGTCTAAGTTCTAGTAGCGCCCGATACTTCATTTTACCATCGTCCGGCGTCATTGACATCTGTTATCGTGAAAGTAGGCCATCCTTTATCAGCAACGACCCTAACGCCGAGCTAGCCATTTGCTCCGTCTCTCCGAAAAATCTCACTGTCCCTTCCTTCACACCTCGACAACGATATTTTGCAGGCGATTTTTAAGATATCGTATCCACGTTTTTTGTTGAAGAGGAAGTGGGGCGATTTTGAGGTTCTTATTGAGGAAGAATGGCCAACGAAACGCCATCTAGTCAGGTATCTGGAAACGGTAGCTAAAGACAGATCTCCAGCAGGGTCAACACAGAAATATTTCAAAATTGCTACGCAATCGCCGATGTTATGATCGTCAAGGAAAATTACTACTGTTCACCTTGACCGTCAATAGTGTATCTTAGACTTAGAAGATTATCGTTCGAAACACTAAACACCGGTACATATAAACAAACAATCTAATCTAAAGATTTGTTAACGACAATTGTCTCGTCTGGTAAATTTTAAAATAACAAGTGATTATGAAAAAATTAATCAAAGCCTCTGGCTTTCTTTTATTTTATTCTTTGATAAATATAATAACAATGTATGTACTAGGTTAACGCAAGGATTATCATTCACCTAAGACAACTAAACCTGATAAAACAACGGCGCGTTATCAGCAAATAGTCGGCATACATTAGCTCACGTTGTATATAAAAGCAGGTTATTCGCTCTTAAATCCAATACGCGAATTTTAAACCAGGAGGAGGTGACTTCTGAAGTGAGTTTAAAAGATTGATCCGTCCAAGTCGGTCAAGAGCCGTCAGAAGGCAGACACCACCTCAAAGATTTCGAATTTGTTTGGGTAAGTTTACATTCATAAATCCGTTCGTATCGTACCTCGAGGATTCGTCGCGTCCATCAACTCGACGATTTCATCCTAACAAGTTCACTCACCTCGCGTAATAAGAAACGCATACCAAGGATTCACAAGCTAACCTTCCGGCGTTTCGGCCTTTCCTCCTAGGGGATCATGTACACCCTCAAGGTTTTACTTCTATTGGTCCTCGCCGTCGGTGGGCAAACAATAGACCCGGCTATCGAACAGTTTATAGACTCCCTGCGACAAACCGTGAGTAACCTCGAAGAAACGGGTCAAATCACAAGGGACCATCCGAATTACACCGAACCAGAACTTCGGAACGGAGGTGAGTTACCCACAATTCAAGCTGCAAATTCCCCCAACCAATTGCGTTACTACTCTCGCAGAAGCCTACGACTTCATAATCGTGGGGGCCGGCTCCGCCGGCTCGGCCCTGGTCCGTCGTCTTAGCGAAATCCGAGAATGGACGATTTTACTCCTGGAAGCCGGTGGGGAACCGGATATCCTCACCGATATCCCGTTGTGGTCCCCCATATTACAGTACACCGATTTGAATTGGAGATTCTACTCGGAACAGGAACCGAATCTGGCTTTAGGTATCGTTCCCCTTCACCCCAAAAAAGAACGAACTCGATCCTTATTATTACCTTTAGGTTTAAACAATCAAAGGATCCACCTTCCCAGAGGCAAGGGTCTCGGAGGATCGTCCCTGATCAACTACATGATCTACACGCGAGGCGTCAAAGAGGATTACGACAAATGGGCCGGCCTAGGTAACCCGGGTTGGTCCTATGATGACGTGCTACCGATCTTTAAGCGATTGGAAAACTGCACCGTCTCTTACCAGGATATTTGGTATCGGGGTCACTCCGGACCGGTAACTTCGGCAAACACGTACACCACCGAAAGCGGGAAGATATTCCTCAGAGCAGCCCAGAAATCCGGGTACAGTTATGTGGATTACAACGGCAGGACCAATCGAGGTGTGTCGTATCTTCAAGGGAATCTCAAGAACGGATTGAGGTAAGTAAAGTTGCCACGGGGTGTCAGACACGATTGCCACTAGATGGGGTTCTGTTAAAGTGGATTCGAGCAGAAAATAGTTAAAGGTCTGGGCGCTTCTAACCTACCAGCACCTTACCTAAAATTGTTACCTTGATGCGGTAGGAAGGATTACAAGCTCTCGATGAACTCTGGGGCTGAAGGGGCATACCGGGGAGGTCCACAGGGAGAAGGCCAAACTAAGGAAAACTCTCGGGGAACAATTCTTCTAATGCTTCCCAAATTTTCGCCTTTAAGATTTATATACTTTCGCATGCGTTCAAAGCAATCTTCGAAATATTTTTTCCACTCCGAAATTGACATATCGATATACTTAATACCGATAGATGGCGCCAGATAGGTGTACCCTATCTTACAAGGAGAAGGTAAGGTAATCGGATTTTTGCAATTGTTGATGTTTATGGTACGTGTAGTTTGGACCTTGAATACAAATATTTCGGAGT
Source organism: Chrysina gloriosa (assembly GCA_038088585.1). NCBI lineage: Eukaryota > Metazoa > Arthropoda > Insecta > Coleoptera > Scarabaeidae > Chrysina > Chrysina gloriosa. The sequence continues at coordinate 31,223,109 of CM076095.1, read as the reverse complement.
AGTTCGACGCAACGTACATAAATTGCCGAGATAATCGATTTTGAAGTTTACCATGCCAGCTAAATCCACTAGGTATGAGTCTTCCAGTTCTTTTTCCTTTCGTAGATGCAGCGGAGAATTGTGCTACATCCGACCGGTGAAAAATCGCTCCAACCTCACCATACGTATCCGCAGCCACGTCACCAAAGTCCTGATCAAGAATAAAACAGCCTACGGCGTCGAATTCGTCAAGGACGGTACCCTTTACCGAGTGTACGCCAATAAGGAAGTCATCCTCAGCGCAGGAGTCTTCAATTCCCCGCACATCCTCCTCCTATCCGGCATCGGCCCCAAGAAACAATTAGAAAAATTTAGAATTAAGGTCTTAAAGGATCTACCCGTAGGACAAAAGATGTTTGATCACACCGCTTATTACGGACTGGGATTCACCGTCAACGACTCCATTACCTTGGACGTGGCTGCAGCCCTCCAGGATGCATCCTTTATCCAATTGTTTAACCAAGGCAAAGGAATCTTGACGAGTCTGGGATCTGGGGAAAACATCCTTTTCACCAAAACTCCATTTTCCATCAGCAATATTCCCGATGTGGAAATCATCTTCGCGTCCACCTCGTACGCCATCACTAAGGAACTGGGTCTCGCTGGTCTGATAGGACTGTCTCAAGAAATCTATAACTACACGTACCAACCGTACGAAGCTAACTTAAGCATCTCGTGCGCCATCCTGCTGCTACATCCCCGATCCTACGGACACCTCGAGCTTCGCTCCGACAATCCTTTCGTTTATCCCAAGATCTACACGGGGTATTTTACCGATCCCAACGGGAAGGATATCAAAGCCCTGATCGCGGGGATCAGGGAGGCGATACGTATCACGTTATCGCCACCCTTTAACAAGTACGGTATCAAGCTTATGAGTAAACCAGTGTATGGTTGCCAGCAACACGTCCCTAACAGTGACCAGTATTGGGAGTGCGTCCTAAGACATACAGCCGCCTCTATTTTCCATCAGACGACCACATGTAAGATGGGCCCCGCCAGCGACAAGGAAGCGGTCGTCGATAATCGGCTGAGGGTGCACGGAATTCACGATCTCAGGATCGTGGATACCAGCGTGATTCCCGTTACCTTGTCGGGGCACACGAATATACCGGCGTACATGGTGGGGAGAAAGCCTCCGACATCATCAAGCAAGATTATTGGTACGAATTATTCTAAGTGGAAAGTCGCTGCGTCTAAGAGATGGGGGTGGTAACTTACTAACATTTAATCCAAAGAAATTGTATTGTCATTAACAATAAAGTGGTGAATTGGGCAACTAAGTTTTTGTGAGTGCTTCCTAGTCGATTAGACAACGAAGTCTTTGTGAATGTTTTGTAGCCAACCTATTCCGGAAATTCAATCAAAGAAATGGACATTTTGAAACGATATCGCGTCACGAAAAGATCCTATCGGTATCTTTAATTTAAAATGTTTGGTTCGAATATTCCCTCTTTCGTATCTTATTCGTCGAATACAGCAAATATGTGCTTATCGTCGTGCTATCGAAGAAAAATCACAGATTACGACTTCTTCTGACTATTAAGGCAAGGAAACAAGACGGCGCTATCAATACCTTATCAAAGCACTTAAGCTCACGTTTCAAACACAAAGCAAATTATTCGTGTCTCGATTACCTCGAAACGCGTTAGATCTAGAAAAAAAAACTTCTCTCTTGAGTTTAGAACTGTAACTGTATGGCGGCAGAGAACGCCATCGCCCTCTCCACCATCACTAACCAACATCTACTAGACCATCAACATTCTAAGTAAGTTCATTTCCATATTCGCTCAGTCATTTTCATTTTTATTTACGTATTTGTTATTCAAAACCAAAAAATCGCCCTATCAACGCTATGACTCTAACCGTTACGAAGATATCGACGTGTTCAAAGTATTTTCGGTCCGATCGCGTTCAAATCTACACCAAACGATGCGCCTCAGCGAACTGATTCCAACCGTGTACGATTTGTTAAGATTATTTCAAACGGTTGCCGAAAAAATGCAGAAAATCGTTATAAATCGCTAAAAATAAGCAAAATTGGATATCAGTCTTGGTTCCTATGCGACTTACGAGGTTTAGACTAACATCAATCGACTCGTCTTGACGAGGTAAACTCAACGCCGTACGACTTTTTAGATTATTTCAACGGCTATCGAGAAAATCGCGAAGAAAAACGCAAAAAATAGCATAAAATCGCTCCCGCGCCGTTAATCCTACGAATTTCGACTGCGTCTCCGTGGAGATCTATCCTATTGAATACATTAGCGTATCAGCAAAGATTTAATACCAATTACTATAGTAAACATTAAATATGATTTTATTTATTTCCTTCTCTCTTCCCCCAGGGGAGGAGAGAGGAGACTATATATTTTCTTATTGGATCTCGCCTTTCTGGTGGAGTACAGTCGCGATTAAAGCTGACTTTTGAACGGGGCGGAGCAGAAACGAAATTGTCCTCTAAGTTCCAGTGGCGCCCGATACTACATGTTAGCATCGCCCAGCGTTATTAACATATTTTATCGTGAAAGTAAGACACCCTTCATCACCTCACAAACACCTCAACAACGAAATCTTAAAGATGACCTTCCACGCTTTTGTTGAAGAGGAAGTGAAGCGATTTTGAGGTTATTATTGAAGAACAATGAGCAAGGAAACGCCATCATGACAGGTATCTAGAAACGGTAGCTGAAAGCACATCTCTAGCAGAGTCAAGAAAATTCAAAATAGCAAGGCAATCGCCGATGTTATGATTGTCAAGGGAAATTGCTACTGTTCACCTTGACCGTCAATAGTGTATCTTAGACTTAGAATATTATCGTTCGAAACACTAAACACGGCTGCATATAAACAAACAATCTAATCTAAAGATTTGTTAACGACAATTGTCTCGTCTGGTAAATTTTAAAATAACAAGAGATTATGAAAAGGATTAATCCAAACCTCTGGCTTTCTTTTATTTTATTCTTTGATAAATATAATAACAATGTGTGTACTAGGTTAACGTACGGATTATCATTCACCTAAGACAATGAAACCTGAAAAACAACGGCGCGTTATCAGCAACTAGTCGGCATACATTAGCTCACGTTGTATATAAAAGCAGGTTATTCGCTCTTAAATCCAATACGCGAATTTTAAACCAGGAGGAGGTGACTTCTGAACTGAGTTTAAAAGATTGATCCGTCCAAGTCGGTCAAGAGCCGTCAGAAGGCAGACACCACCTCAAAGATTTCGAATTTGTTTGGGTAAGTTTACATTCATAAATCCGATCGTATCGTACCTCGAGGATTCGTCGCGTCGATCAACTCGACGATTTCATCCTAACGAGTTCACTCACCTCGCGTAATAAGTAACGCATACCAAGGATTTACAAGCTAACCTTCCGGCGTTTCGGCCTTTCCTCCTAGGGGATCATGTACACCCTCAAGGTTTTACTTCTATTGGTCCTCGCCGTCGGTGGGCAAACAATAGACCCGGCTATCGCACAATTTATAGACTCCCTGCGACAAACCGTGAGTAACCTCGAAGAAACGGGTCAGATCACCAGGGACCATCCGAATTACACCGAACCAGAATTTCGAAACGGAGGTGAGTTACCCACAATTCAAGCTCCAAATTCCCCCAACCAATAGCGTTACTACTCTCGCAGAAGCCTACGACTTCATAATCGTGGGGGCCGGCTCCGCCGGCTCGGCCCTGGTCCGTCGTCTTAGCGAAATCCGAAAATGGAGGATTTTACTCCTGGAAACCGGTGGGTAACCGGATATCCTCACCGATATCCCGTTGTGGTCCCCCATATTACATTACACCGATTTGAATTGGAGATTCTACTCGGAACAGGAACCGAATCTGGCTTTAGGTATCGTTCCCCCTTTACCCCAAAAAAGAACGAACTCGATCCTTATTATTACCTTTAGGTTTAAACAATCAAAGGATCCACCTTCCCAGAGGCAAGGGTCTCGGAGGATCGTCCCTGATCAACTACATGATCTACACGCGAGGCGTCAAAGAGGATTACGACAAATGGGCCGGCCTAGGTAACCCGGGTTGGTCCTATGATGACGTGCTACCGATCTTTAAGCGATTGGAAAACTGCACCGTCTCTTACCAGGATATTTGGTATCGGGGTCACTCCGGACCGGTAACTTCGGCAAACACGTACACCACCGAAAGCGGGAAGATATTCCTCAGAGCAGCCCAGAAATCCGGGTACAGTTATGTGGATTACAACGGCAGGACCAATCGAGGTGTGTCGTATCTTCAAGGGAATCTCAAGAACGGATTGAGGTAAGTAAAGTTGCCACGGGGTGTCAGACACGATTGCCACTAGATGGGGTTCTGTTAAAGTGGATTCGAGCAGAAAATAGTTAAAGGTGTGGGCGCTTCTAACCTACCAGCACCTTACCTAAAATTATTACCTTGATGCGGTAGAAAGGATTACAAGCTCTCGATGAACTCTGGGGCTGAAGGGGCATATCGGGGAGGTCCACAGGGAGAAGGCCAAACTAAGGAAAACTCTCGGGGAACAATTCTTTTAATGCTTCCCAAATTTTCGCTTTTAAGATTTATATACTTTCGCATGCGTTCAAAATATTTTTCCACTCCGAAATTGACATATCGATATACTTAATACCGATAGATGGCGCCAGATAGGTGTACCCTATCTTACAAGGAGAAGGTAAGGTAATCGGATTTTTGCAATTGTTGATATTTATGGTACGCGTAGTTTGGACCTTGAATACAAATATTTCGGAGTAATTCGACGCAACGTACATAAATTGCCGAGATAATCGATTTTGAAGTTTACCATGCCAGCTAAATCCACTAGGTATGATGCCACTTATTTTTCCTTTCGTAGATGCAGCGAAGAATTGTGCTACATCCGACCGGTGAAAAATCGCTCGAACCTCACCATACGTATCCGCAGCCACGCCACCAAAGTCCTAATTAAAGACAAAACAGCCTACGGCATCGAATTCGTCAAGGACGGCACCCTTTACCGAGCGTACGCCAATAAGGAAGTCATTCTTAGCGCTGGAGTCTTCAGTTCCCCGCACATCCTCCTCGTATCCGGCATCGGCCCCAAGAAACAATTAGAAAAGTTCGGAATTAAGGTCTTAAAGGATCTACCCGTAGGGCAAAAGATGTTCGACCACGCCGTCTATGCCGGACTGGGATTCACCGTCAACGACTCCATCACCTTCGACACGGTTGCAGCGCTCCAGCAAGAATCCTTTAGCCAATTGTTTAACCAAGGGAAAGGAGTCTTGACGAATTTGGGATCTGGTGAAAACAACCTTTTCACGAAAACTCCATTATCCAACACCAACATCACCGACGTGGAACTAATCTTCGCGTCCTCCTCATACGCCACCAGCAAAGAACTGGGATCCGCTGGTCTGATAGGATTATCGCAGGAGGTCTACAACTACACGTACCAACCGTACGAAGCTAACTTCACCGTCTCATGCATCATCACACTGTTACATCCCCGATCCCACGGACACCTCGAGCTTCGCTCCAACGACCCCTTCGTTTATCCCAAGATCTACACGGGATATTTCACCGATCCCAACGGGAAGGATATCAAAACCATGATCGCGGGGATCAGAGAGGCGATACGTATCATGTCATCGCCGCCCTTTAAGAAGTACGGGACCGAGCCTATGAGTATACCAGTCTATGGTTGCCAAGAACACGTTCCTAACAGTGACCAGTATTGGGAGTGCGTGCTAAGACGTACAGCCGCCTCTACTTTCCATCAGACAACCACGTGCAAGATGGGTCCCGCGTGCGATAAGGAAGCGGTCGTCGATAGTCGATTGAGGGTGCACGGAATTCACGCCCTCAGGGTCGTAGATACCAGCGTGATTCCCGTTACCTTGACAGGGCACACGAATATACCGGCGTACATGGTGGGGGAGAAGGCCTCCGACATCATCAAGCAAGATTATTGGTGCGAATTATTTTAGGTGGGGAGTCGCTGCGTCCAATGGTTGAGGGTGATAGCTTAGTAAGATTTAATCCAAACAAATTGTATTGTCATTAACAATAAAGTGGTGAATTGGGCAACTAAGTTTTTGTGAATGCTTCCTAGCTCAAACTATTCCAGGAATTCTTCTGAAGGAACCGTTGTGTAATAAGAAGATATACAAGGCAAGCACAAAATGCACATCAAAATGCACACGTTTTAGCAGCGTATACCGCTAGATAACCAAATTATCTGAAACGAGTCACAAACGGCCGAAAACCATGATCTTTTCGTCCAAAACGTATTGAAACGAGCTGTGACATTTCGAAGCCATGTTTGACATTCGATAACTTGACAGCTGTCAAATTGACATTTATGTCAAAAGGTTACATTCTCTTAACGACAGAGCAATAAAAGTCGTTTAGTGACTTTTTTGTGCCCAATTGATCTGAAATGGGCCGCAAACGATCGCAAAATTTGGTTTTTCGTTCAAATCGTACTGAAACGAGATATGACATTGCGACGTCATATTTGAAAATGACCTTAAAATTACCTTTGACAACTGTCAAGTTGTCAAAATTGATATATATCGCAAAATAGTTAGATATTCGTA